>PVIA01003863.1:0-154702 GCA_004024845.1 Tonatia bakeri | reverse complement strand
AAAAAAAAAAAAAAAAAAGAAAAGAAAGGTTAAGCCAGGACCCTGGGTTCCTTGCATCTTTTGCTCTCTCAGAAACTGTGGTGAACCTTCGTGTGTCAGTGTCTTTGATGAGTGCTTGCCTTGTTGTAGAATAGGAACCACAGATGTGCTCATCAAAGGGCAAAGGACATTAGAAGATACCCCTAAACTGCCTTCCTACTGGCCTCATAGGTGGAGGGGCCAATCGCACCCCATTCTCACCAATGCCGGACCTGATCGATCCAGACGATTTCGGGTGAACCTGATAGGAAAATAGAAACTCTGTCATCTTTTTTTTTTATTTGAATTATCTGATATTGGTGAGGCTGAGCATGTTTTCCAATGTCTATATGGCCGTTTGGTTTCTTCTATGAGTTGCCTATTTATATGTTGACTCCATTTTTTATTGAGTTAGTTGTGTTTCTCATATTGATTCATAGGAGTGCTTGGTATATCCTGGATATTATCTTTTCTATTTTTTGTAAATATTTTCTTCCTGACTGTGTCTGGCCTTATAAAAGCATTATCTCCTTTAGGGTATTTTCACCGTTAAAAATGTTTAATTTTCTATTGTCGAGTCACTCTTATGCATTGTAACTTCTACACTCCCTGGCTTGCTTAGAAAAGCTTCCTCATTCAAAGATTACAAAAATATGTTCCCTTTATGTTTCCTTCTAATAGTTTTGGTTGTTAAGTTTAGACTTCTTATAAATTTTTTGAGAAATAATTCATATTCCATACATTTCACCCATTTACTACATGCAAGTGAGTGGTCTTTAGTATATTTGCAGAGCTGAGAAACTGTCACCACTATCTAGTTACAAAACATTTTCATCATCACAACAAAAAATTCATTATCCATTTGGAGTCACTCCCCATTCCCTCTAACCCTCCCAGCCCTAGACAGCCATCAGTTTTCATGGATTTGCCAGTCCTGGGCATTTCATATGAATGGAGTTATTCAATTTGTGGTACTTTGTGACTAGTTTCTTTCACTTAACATAATATTTTCAAGATCCATCCACGTATTACCATGTGTCAGTATTTCATTTCTTTTTATCATAAAATAATATCCCATTGTATGTATACACCACATTTTGTTTATCTGTTCATCAGTTCATGGACACTTAGATGCTTTGATGAACGCTGGGGCTATTGTGAACAATACTGCTATGAATATTCATGTGCAAGTTTAGGGGAGTAGTTCTTTGACTTTTTTAAATGGTGGTAAAAACATACATAACATTGGCCATTTTAACCAGTTTTAGGTTCACAGTTCAGTGGCATTAAGTACATTCACAATGTTATGCAACTATCACATCACTGTCCACTTCCAGAACATTTTTCATCATCCTACACAGGAACTCTGTACCCATTAAACAGTGACTCTGCATTAACCCCCTCCTCCAGCCCCTTACAACTCTGTTCTACCCCCTGTCTCTGTGACTTAGCCTTTTCTAGGGACGTCATATGAGTAGAATGATACGATATTTGCCCTTTTGTGTCTGGCTTACTTTACTTACCATAATGTCTTATGTGTTGTAACATGCATGAGAATTTCATTCCTTCTTAAGGCTGGATAACATCCTATTATATGTTTATACTACATTTTGTTTATTCATTCACCTATTTATGGGCATTGGGGTTATTTCTACCTTTTGTGAATAATGCTGCAATGAACAGTGGTGTACAAGTATCTGTCTGAGTCCCTCTTTCTACTTTTTTTCAGTGTATACTCACAAATGGAATTATTGGATCATAATCTATGTCTAACTTTTTGAGGAACTACCAAACTGTTTCCCACAGAGGCTGCACCATTTTATATTTCCACCAGCAATGAATAGGGTTCCAATTTTTCTACATCCTCAGTAGCATTTGTTACTATCTGTCTTTTAGATTAGAGCCATCCCAGTGGGTGTGCGGTGGTATCTCATTGTGGTTTTATGTGTTTAGATTCTTTACTCTATCTGTAATTAATATTTTTGGATGGTAAGAGATTGTTTTTTTGATTTTGGGTCTTTGTTTTCCAAATGGCCAGGCACTTTTAACACTACAGTGTTAAATTCTTTCCTTCCCTACTGATATAAAACTCTGTTTTTATATTATATTAAATTTATATACATATATAGGTCTGTTTCTAGATATTGTGTTTGACATTTTGTCTTGCTATACCAGTGCCACACCATTTTAATTACTACAGCTTTATAATATATTTTAATGTCTGGAAGGACAAGTGCCTTCCAAATATTGTTCTTTTTCAAAATGTCCTTAATGATATTTGAGCATTGTTTCTTCCAGGTTAACTTAAAAATTAGCTTGTATAAGTTTTTTTTTTAAATTCCTGTCAGCTCCTGATTAGAGTTGCACTGAGCTTGCAGATCATCCTGGGGAATCCCTTCTCCTTTATATTACTTAACACGTAAACCATGTTTACTGTCTGTGTTCATACCAAGAGGAATGTGATAGCAGAGAGGGAAAATAATGGGATCTAAGATCAGTTAGTCTGGCCCCTTAAACAAAGCCTGGCAAATATTTTGAAAAAGTTCTAAATACAGAAATAAAAAGAGCTGGGACAGTAGAAAGGTAGAGGGGTGTTCCTTTTAGTTACATGTAGTTTACTGCGTCTGATTAAGGAATAGCCGCAGTCATTCCAGAATTTTGTATTGTGGAATATAAATATGCCCCTTATACTCCAACACACATACCTATTTTTTTCTCTAGTACGATGCTGTCCGAATAAACCAACTCTATGAACAGGCCAGGTGGGCCATTGTCTTGGAAGAAATCGACTGCACCGAGGAAGAAATGTTGATCTTTGCAGCTCTACAGGTGTGGGAACTTCAGTGCCTTTTCCCTAGACGGAGACAGAGCAAGTTCGTTCTGCTTGAGTTTTATCAGACCATCTTTTTTCCTTCGAAGAAAGCATGGAAAATGAAGGGAATAAATTAAATTTTAAATGCTCCTCATACATACATGCGTCTACCTTACGTAAAGCATTAGTCTTGCGATTCTTCTCTCTCCCCCAGTACAAACTCAGAGAGTGATGGAGAGGAACCAAATTAGAACACGACTAACTGTAAACCTCAGAATGGTTCAGATTCACATGCCGTTTTCTCTGCTTAGGGGGGAGATCTCCATGGAAGAGGTGTTTGGCTTCACAGGGGAGTTGCCCCCTCCCCCCACCCCCGACCAAAAGAACTGGCTAATGGGTTCATTTGTGCTTATAACATTTCTAAAACCTATTTTCTCTGCAGTATCACATTAGCAAACTGTCACTGTCGGCTGACATACAGGACCTTGCGAATGAGTCTGAGGCTGATGAAGTAGAAGCAGCACTTTCCAATTTGGAAGTGACCCTAGAAGGTGGAAAAGCGGACAACACTTTGGTATGAACTTTTTCGATAACTCTAAAACTGTGGCTTTGTTCTGACTGACAAGTGTAGGTGAAAATTTTTATTAGAAATATGAGAATATTTCCTCTGAATTTGGAAAAAAATAGGCTCATGTTCTGACAAGCTTGAATGTAGCCAGAATTGCCTACCTTTTCTCAGGTCAGCTCTGTAAGGGACTATAAGATGTTTTCGTTAGTACTTAGGACAGTGCTTTCGACTTGTGTGTCTTCTTTGGGGTGAGCTAGCATAATATTAGAGAAAGATTGTTGCAAGCTCCATTTCACCCCGTGGAACATGGAACTGGTGACTTCAATCTAGAAAGAACCCTCAGTCTATTGTATGGGGTAGCTGCGGGAATAGAAAAAAATGCTTTACAGGTAAAAAAGCCTTACTATGTATTTACCTAGTCACACCTTTCCCCTGCAAAGGTTGACAGAAGTGAGGGCCTTTCTCTAGAATACTATAAAAATTTCCTGAACCCTTTCGACTTCAGAAAATAAACACCTCCTCCCCAACCCCAGTAAAACATGAAGAAATAATATGGTTTTGTCATCTTTTGCTTCTTATCCATGAAAGGTGGCAGAATGTCCGCTTTATAGTTGGAAGGTCCCTCCTGTTTGATTCATTCGTTGGGTGCCACTCTTTTGTTTGGCTTCTTTAATCACGGGAGTAGTTTAGTCACGTTGATTCAGAGAGGTGGATCCTTTGTCATTAGATTTTTTTAAAAGTAAGAGATAAGAATGAGTCACTGTATTCTTATGTATTTAATATGTGTTCGCTTATGATTAAATTCCTTAAAATATGAAATTGGTATCATGCAAAGAACAAGCACCTGAAACAAACTAAATGCCAAGATTCTGTACATGTTCAGAGCCCTTGCTCACATTTGTAGGCGACACCTGCCCCGTGGAATTAGCGTTCTTTATTCCACCAGTGAATACATACAGCAGGAAACTGCCCCTTCTCGGAACAGATGAAAATTTCCCTCCTCCTGCCCTTAATATCTTTATGCCAAGCCTTTGTGGTGTCAAACAATAGGCTTTTCAGTTTGAAAATAAGCGCCAGCCTACGCTGTAGAATGAACTTTGTACCAGATACCTTGTGAGAGTTTAATCAGTAAACTAGACGCACCTAGAGTTACTCACTCTGGTGTACAAGTTGTAAAGTCATTTTGTTTGTACATGAAAGTAGTGGTTTCTAACTCAAGTGTTTAACTTGAATGGTAGGTATAGTGAGTGCTTGGTCAAATTTTTAAACTTTTTCCTGTTCGTATGATATATGACATGTACAGAAAAGTAAGAAAAAAAAACACAAAAATTGTTTTACTCATATGTGGAATCTAATGAACAAACTGAACTAACAAACAAAACGGAGACAGACTCAGAGAGAGCAGGCTGACAGCTGGGGGTGGCAGGGGGTTTAAGGGGCAGAGGAATGAGCCAAACAAAAACAAAAGAAAGAGGACTCATGGACATGGGTAGCAGTGTGGTGATTATGGGGGGTGGGTGTGGGTGGAGGTAGAAGAGTGTATAAAAGGGATAAGTGGTCATGGGAAAATACAACAAAAATTTTTTAATGTACAACCTAACAAATCAGTATGAAATTATCACCCAACTCACCACCCAAATCAAGAAACAGAACCTTGCTGGCCACCATGGAAGCCCCTGCTTGTACCCCGTCCTGCTCCCAGTTCTTCCCCACCCCACTTCCCACCTGAGGCAACTACTGGATGTGTGGCCACTGAAACTGAGTTTTTCATTTCATTTAACTGTAATTCATTCAAATTTAAATAGTTACATGTGGTAGCTATTTAATAGCAGCTACAGTGTTCATTCAGGTACAGAGCGCTAGATCAGCACCACTGCTTATGAAATGTTATCTGTTTTTCCTTAGGAGGACATTACTGATATCCCTAAACTTGCAGATAATCTCAAATTGTTTAGGTAAGTCACCCTTAAAAGGGAAAGGTATTACTCCTAATAAAGTCTTCGAGGTAAAGAGTCCAGGAGTTTCTTTTTTTTTTTACAACATCCATTAAGCAGATTCATGGCTCACACGTAAGAGCGTGAGCTTTGGCATCAGACAGACAATGGACCAAATCCTAGCTCCGCAGCTCATTGCAGTGACCGTGGGCATTGTCCTCACGTTTCCGAGCCGTAGTTTCCTGGTCTATAAAACAGGGATATACCTCCTCCTGGGTTTGTTGAGAAAATTAAATAAAATAATGCGTATGAAGCATTGACCATAGTGCCTGGCTCACAGAACACACCCAACACGTGGTGGCATAACGATGGCCAATGTCAGCAAGGAAGGAGCAGTGCGCCAGACTGGAGCTTCTGCTGTGTTCCATCCGAGAGACTCGGGATGCTGACAGCGTTTCAGGGTGCTTTCACACTCCGCAAATCAGTTGTCAGGAGCACTTGGATCTGGGCTTATTTATAGAGAGATAGCCTTCCTTATCTACCTTTGCCTGTTAAAGTATTTCTGATCAACTCTCCAGTCACCTCAGGTCAATCTGAAACTGTGGAAAAGGCAGAGAATTTTTTATTTCATGGAAAAAAAGGACTGTCATGTTTGTGATGGTGCCAAGGCATGTTGGGATGAAAGCAATAAGGACCCTTTGAAGTTCTATCAGTTACTCATGTCACTTTATGGTTTGTTGACTTTTCCTAACAAGCGGATGCGTCACTGCGCCAGTTGGCTTGAAAAGAAACAAGTTGCTTTTGATAATACGTGATGCAAAGAAAGATTTAGAAAGAACGAACAATGAAGCAGGTGTAAACGAGAAACAGGAGTCCACAGGTACCAGTGTTTGTCACTGAATTTCTACAGGTTTGTTCTCCTTTTCAAATGTGACCTTAGGATGTGGTCTCAGACAGGAGGGTCATTAATTCAACCTCTGTGGCATTAAGAGTTGCAACCATACATGTAGCTCTGGTTAAAGTCATAGCTACAGAAAAACAGTAATAATTTGAATCCACAAATACATCTACATAAATTTTCAGTAATTACACCACAAAGAAAGTAGGTTGCCCTATTCTCTGCCTAGAGCAATTCCAGCTCCTTATAAACCAGATAGCGACAGTTTCCTTCCTGTGGATGTTTTAGATGAGGAAGGAGATATTTTGGAGTATTCAGACTCACAGAATCATTCTCACTTGACCAGTGGGCATTTTGTCTATCAAAGGTCTCAAGATGCTGAATTTAATATAATGTAGTTCGTGGAAGAAAGAGTGAAGGAGGAAAGGAAAGAGGGAGGAAGCGAAGAAGAAAGGAGAAGGGAGGAAGCAGAGTGGGGGATGAGCTCTGTTCCTCGTGAGTGTGTGACCTTGAATAGGCCCTTCCTTCCCCTGGGCCTCCTTTCCTTATCAGTAGAAAGACACTGAACTAACCCTTTGATGTTCACTGTTGTTGGTTCCTTTAAACACAGAAGCTCTTTCTTTCCTAAACTAAATCGATTGAATCCACCACATACATAGTGGACTTCAAATTTCACCAACATGCTCTCTGATCTAATGCAAATCCCATTGTGACCATAAATACATACGAATGCTGGATAAAATAAAAATAAAAGAGTTGTAAATCAAGTTGATCTTGAAGTGAGATTGAAAAATCCCAACGTGCAGGAAATAAGAAGGGAACCTAGTTCTACAAATGAAGCCTCAGCCGCACAGAGGGAGTTGGGCCATGGACATAGATTCTCATGGCTTGGGGCTGCGATTTTTACCCCCATTCGGTGATCAGAGATGAAGGCGTAAGGTGGGGTGTGCTTCCTGTAAGGCCGTGAACCGGGGCTGAAGGTGCTGCCTGAAGGGGGAAACTCACAAAGGCTGCCTTCTCCGTTTAAAGGGCCTAGAAGAACGACCCATCAACCAGGGAAGCGGCAAGGAAGTCCACGCTAGCCTGGGCTTCTGTGTGGGAAAATGAAAAGTCTCTCTGGAGAACTCAGAGCCAAAGTTTGCCGCACACAGATGTAGATCTAAATTTAAATATTATATGATTAAAAAATCCTGGAAAAATAAAATAAAAACTGGATTAGGACCACAAAATCTATGAAGCCCTAGCAAATGTAACTTTAAAAATCCTTGGAGGGGCGTATCCACAATCTGGCATGCACAGGCCTTCTACAGAAAACAATAACCCCCTTTTAAAAACAACAACAACAAAAAAGCTTCCAATAAAAATTACTAACCATTGGAGTTAATGAACCACCGTAAAGGAAAAACAGACCCAACTAATGAAAGGATTAGCGGTTCCAGTAATTTAGATAATGTCACCATTTGAAGAAACTATAAAATGAGTATGTTTAAAATCATTAAGTAGATTAAATGGTAAGTATTATAATGAAAGAGAACAGGCAATATTGAAAAGGAACCAAATAAAAATTCTGGAAATGAAAAAACATAGTCACAGAGATTTAAAATTGAATAGCTACATTAACATCAAGTTTAAAAACAGGGCTGAAGAGAGAACTCAGGCAGTAGAAACGGGAAGGGAAGTGTGATATAAACAACGGGAAGGTTTAACTGCAAGTCCCAGGAGAAAATGTCAGGGAGTAGCAGGCATTTATAAGAGAACACTTGAGAATTTTATATAATTATTAAAGACAAAAATCCTTACATTCAAAAATTACAGTTCCTCTTTTTGTCTTTTTTTTTTATGTACATCTTGATACAGCCAACCATTGATAAGAGAAATTCTTTAAAATCAGAAACAAAAGACAAATTTTCTACAAAGAAAAACAGTTGGGTGGACAGCAGACTTGGTGGATGAGGGGGGGAATATCTTGAAAGTGATGAGAAGATAATAGTCTAGAAGATTCTGCCCAACCAGTTCTTCAAGATTCTACTTTTTGCAAACACCCTAAATATAAAGCAGACAAGATACAATCCCACTACTAAGTTACATATTTAATTTAATTTAAAAAAAAAACAAAAACAATGATTTATGCCCAACTGGAAGGTGTGACCACCATTGGAGAGATGCTTTAGAATACATGAAATGGCCCCACAGCAGGGTTTAGAGAAGGCCACACATAAAATTCATTCATTGCCTCTGGTCAAGCTCCTGTAGACAAGTGGGCAAGTGACTAGAGCCAAGAAATTCCATTCAGACTTACACATTGGGCTGCAGGAGAGTGTCCGTGAGATTCATGTTATAAGTACAAGATTCTTCTAATCTGTACAGTATTTAACAATTCATGGCTGCCTGGAGCATGACCATAAAAATCTTTCGGTCCCACACCAAGGCTCACTGGTTATCAGATGGAAAAGTAACTGAGGTGGAGTTACGCACTTTTGTTCTTTTGAAAAATGTTTTCCAAATCTGTAACCTTTGTGATGTCCTCTGGTCTCGAGCAGTAAGCATCCAGATGCTTTCAAGATAATGAACACACTCAATCTTAAAGAGCACATTTTGAAAACAGTTATTTGGAAATGTTTTCATTGTCACCCTGTCACCCTTAATGACATTGACTATGAAAACAATATTACCTGGACACGTTTGAAATTTGCAGACAGAATTTTTCTGTGTTAAATGTCATCCAAATTAAGAGTTATAGTATGTATTAAATACACTTATTTAAAACATATTCTGACTAATACGCATAAGTGACTAACATTAGAGAAGATGGAAATCAGTGGCTTTGTTTCAACAAAAACCTTCACGGATAGGTAGGTGTCATTAAAATATGAATGATAGGCCCTGGCTGGTGTGGCTCAGTGGATTGAGCATAAGCTTGTAAACAGAAGGGTCGCCGGTTCAATTCCCAGTCAGGGCACATGCCTGGGTTGGAGGCCAGGTCCCCAGTAGGGGGCACATGAGAGACAAGCACACACTGATGTTTCTCTCCCTCTTTTTCTCCCTTCCCCTCTCTCTAAAAATAAATAAATAAATAAAATCTGTTTTAAAGAATATGAATGATGGGATTTAGTCAGCACAGTCACAGTGTACCTCCCCAGCTGAGGTTTATGCACCTGAATAACCTTCCTTCTTAAAACAAACTGAACTTTTTATATACATTCATTTTTAATGTTTGTGTAGGTTTTATAATGTATGTAATTTATTATGGTATGTTCTAGATGCAGGGGTAGGCAAAAGTAGGTTTACAGTTGTGAGAACATGAAACAGTTTATTCTTGTATTATGATTTATTAATATAAGTATTTATTTGTATTACAACTGTAAGCCTACATTTGTACCTCTGTATGCACTTGTGTTAAATATCACAAGTAAACAATTGTAAATACATTAAAGCAGCAATTTTCAACCAGTGTTCCAAAAGAATTTTTAAAACATGCAATACCTGACTATTTAGTCAGGGGCACTGATTTCTATTCCCTTAGGTTGCCAAATAAAAAAATAATATCAGCCAACTCGGCAATAGCCATCCAATGTGAATGAGCCAAAACCTATTCTTTTGTCAGATCAGAAAACACACACGTATATGTATATGTGTATGTATATGTATATGTATATGTATATGTATATGTACGTTTGTTTTGGTGTGCTGCAGAATTTTGGTAATTAGTTTATTTGTGCCATGAGCGAACAGGTTGAATGAAAATCACTATGTTAAGGGATAGGTATTTGAAATATTTTAATGATGGAGTATGCCCAGTTGTTTTTTGGGGTTTTTTTTTAAGATTTTATTTATTTGTTTTTAGAGAATGGAAGGGAAGGTGAAAGAGATGGAGAGAAACATCAATATGTGGTTGCTTCTCGCATGCCACCCAATGGGGGACCTGGCCTTCGACCCAGGCATGTGCCCTGACTGGGAATCAAACCAGTGACCTTTTGGTTCACAAGCCAGCACTCAGTCCGCTGAGCCACACCACCCAGGGTGAAGTGTGCCCAGTTTTAGTTTGGAGATTACCGATCCCAAATTAGTGTTTCTCAAACTCTGGGGAATCACCTTATGAAAGCTTATTTAAAATGCAGAGTCAGGGCCCTAACCTGAACCTATGAATCTGCATCTCAGGGACTGGAGCCTCTAACAAGCTTCCTTCCAATTCTGACGAGCACCAGGGTTTAAGAACCATTCTTCTACAAAATAAAGTCCAGCTCCTTAGCAGGACATTCAGAGTCCCAGCCCGGCCCCAGCCTACCTTGCTGCTCTTGTCGGCATTATCCCCCACACATGGAAGGGCTGTAGCCACAGAGACTACTCCTCTCCCCCATTTCCGTTGCTCAGCACAATGCCTAGCATGAGGTTGGTGTTTAAGAAATGTTCAGCCCAACTCACCAACAAGGTGCCTGGCTCTGACTCACCCCCACATTTTGAATGTGCAGCTGCCACCTTCTGAAATGTCTTTTCCCTTTTCCTCCAATCAAATTCTTATTCATCCTTCATTCTATGGTTAAATGTTGAGTCCCTCTATAGCTCTCCATACCCTCATTATATGACTTACCATATTTTATTGTATTCATTTGTTTTGTGCATTACCCTTATGAAACTATGAGTTTCATGAGGGCTCAAGAGACTGTCTCATTCTTACATATGTCATTCCGCACCCAACCACCTTCTCTGCTCCTCCTTCCCCTACCCAGCCTGCCCCAGCCTCTGGAGTGTGCAATGGAGCAGCAACTGTTAGCTTTGGGGATGTGTGGAAACAGCCTAAAAGGTGAACCAAACTGCAGGAGGTAGTAGAAATTTGAGATCTACTGATATTTTCACAATCCAATTAAAATAGAGAAGCACACCCTGGATGGTGTGACTCAGTGGATTGAGCGCCGGCCTGCAAACCAAAGGTCGCAGGTTCAATTCCCAGTCAGAACACATGCCTGGGTTGCTGGCCAGGTCCCCAGTATGGGGCATGTGAAAGGCAACCACCCAGTGATGTTTGTCTCCCTCTCTTTCTCCCTCCCTTCCCCTCTCTAAAAATAAATCAATGAAATCTTTTCTTATAAACTCTTTTTTAAAAAATGGAGAAGCAGGGTGTCATTCTTCATTCTGCATAGAAATATTTAGATGCCTGGGACTAAACTGAGACCTTACTACTTTTGGTTATAGGCTGAGTCTTTAGATTTTATTCTGAAAAGACTATTAATGTTGGAGAATCTGATTCTTAGACAATTAATCTTTTAAATATATTCTTTAGAATTACATTAACTACAACTGTCAACCTTTTAATGCAGTGGTTTTCTAAATCCTAGAAACCTTTATATGATATCTTTCAATTTTGTTGTATAATTTTTAGGTAACATGCTCCTGTTGTACACTGTCTTTTAGTGAACATCTTCTCCCTTGTCTTCATGTTAAGGATACTTCTTTTTTTAGCCAAGGAAAGATAAGTACTGATGTGTTAAAAGACTCGCCCAAAATGATATATGAGTGGTATTAACACCAAGCTTCCTCTCTATCTCCCACTCTTGAATGTAGAAATCTGGTCCTCTGCCATGAGGCCCCCTGATTCACCCCCAAGACGGGGATGATTCCACTGAATCACATACAATTCATAGTATCTTTTCTATGCCCATCTGTTCCCCTTTTCACACCCTAGGTCTCACACTTTCTATTTCAGTGACTCAGCTGAGTCCTGCCGTGGGCACTGTCACCCTTGTATGGCCCAGAGAACAAGGGTTTTTGGTCCCAAACAGTATTGCCGTTAGAGATCTTCCCCCAAAATATTTTCAATAATAATAGAGCCTATATATATTAGCTTTAGGTTTTTGTGCTTTCCATGGCTCACTGGGAATTCTCTGCTGGTTTCTCAGGGGTCAAGAGAAACCACAGAAGAGGTTGCTCACTGTTATGTCTGATAACTTGGAGGTCACACAGACAGCTTTTTCAGATCTAAAGAGCAGGTGGAAATTTCAGATGTCATGGATTCATGGATGTTTCTTACATGTAATAATAGTTATTGTTATTACTAATATTAATAAATATTAATTGATTATTTATTTAGCACTTCAGTTGTCCCAGGTGCTGTGGTAAGCACCTTTCAGAGATTACCTCTCTCCCTCCTCACAAAAGCCCAGTGAGTGAGAGGCTATTATTCTTCCCTTCACACAGAGACAGTTCGCTTGGCCCGGCAGGCGAAGTGTCTTTTCCAGGGTCACACGTGCAGACAGTAGCAGGGCCCAAGTGCATTAACTTCTACACCTCATAGCAAAACCCCATGTCTAGTTTCTAGAAGTGAATTGGCAATTTGAAAATTGTTTTTAAAAATAAAGCATGTGTTGTTTGAGAGAGTGCTTTGATCTGCTTGACGTTTGTGATGTTTCTTCCCTACATTTGTGGATGGTTGTTTAAATGCTCCCTGTATTTCATTTGCAGGCCCAAGAAGCTATTATTAAAAGCTTTCAAACAGTATTGGTTCATCTTTAAAGACACGTCCATAGCCTACTTTAAGAATAAGGAACTTGAACAAGGAGAACCAATAGAAAAATTAAATCTTAGAGGTAAGAGGGTTCTACATCTTGCTGTGGCTTGTCAGGAGCCAGCAAGCAGGTGGAAGCCAAGACCGCTGTCACTGATCTGAGCTTGCCTTCCAGTGTGGCACCGTGCTCACGATGGCGGCCGGTCTGCAGCTCCCGTTCCCCTGGCACACGGGCCTGGGGCACAGTGCAGCAAACATGGTTATTTCTATTCTGCTGTCTCTTCTTTCCCAATGTGTCCAAGTCTATGAAGTGGTGGTTATAAGTATAATACATCGTAGGATCCTGAAAAGCTTTCTGAATTCCAGGACAGTTATGTTTAATTCAATGTCTCTTTAGTGCCTATTCTAATTTCTGAAAGTGACTGTGTGTATACTGCTTACTCTATTAGTTGAAATATTTTATAACCAGTATACTCAATTCCCTTATCATTGTGGCAGAGAATTTTCTCTGCTGTAATTTATTTTAAAGTTCATGTTCATAATCATCCCTATAGGTTAGGGTAGCCAAATCAACCTTTAAAATGAAATCAATGGATGATATGTTTAAGAAAATCATAAAAGAAAATATTTTCCTCTATCCACATTAATTGTTTGTAAGTCTTAGTTATCCTTTAATTAATTTATCAATTTGCTCCTCCATTTTCCAGAAGAGAACCAAATCTGAGGGGCTTATGTTCAAAGTCTTTATTTTGGATGCACACCCGATATTTATGTAACACCTCATTCAGAACTCAGTAGTGACGCTGCCTTCTATTATTCAGGCTGTGAAGTTGTGCCAGATGTGAATGTAGCAGGAAGAAAATTTGGAATCAAGCTACTAATCCCTGTTGCTGATGGTATGAATGAAGTGTATCTGAGATGTGACCACGTGAGTAAAACCAGACAATGTCCACTCACTTCACCTTTACTAACCCTAAGGACGAACCACCTGAGGCATTTCTAAAACGGAACAGTGTTGCACTGTAACAACCAGAAAATCACAGTGACATGCAACCATATATAACAATGACCAATACAATAAACACTCATTTCTGGAACATCTGCAAGTAGGCTGGGTGGATGACTCAGGCTGGCCGGGCCGTAGGTCTGGCTAAGCCTAGCTCTTCACGGCAGGACGGGCTCATTGTATTTATTCTGGGTGCCTAGGGAAGCCCTTCTCACAGTGACGGCATGAATGCAAGAGGACAACTGAAAACATGTGAGACCTCCTAACGCTGAGGCTTGCAATTGGTGCATTGTCATTTCCGCTCACATTCCATTGGCCAAAGCAAGCCCCGTGACTGGGCCCAAAATCAAGAGGTGGGAATTATACTCTGGCTCCAGTGGGAGGAGCTATAAAATTACATGGTAGAGGGTGTGGAGACTGAGGCCAGTAATTCAGTGTACCACACCTACCATCGCTGTGGAGAATTATACTCCTCAGCTGCATCCCTTCAGCTCTGAGACCACTCCTGTTTGCTCCCTAAAGTTAAAAAAAAAAAAAATGAGCAGAGACATTAAAGACAGAAGGTACCACTCTCTGGTTCAGAGCTCATCAATGGCCCTGATTCCTGCTCTGGGGTTAGTCTTGATGGGCCAGGGCACAAATAACATGGGAACTGACAGAGATCAGATAAGATCTGAAAATGGAAATATTTATCAAGGAAGGCTGCCTGGTGTTTGAGGTCTTCAGCTGTCTATGATCCATGGCATGTCTTTAAATTCATGGAATTCATCAAGACTGACGGTTGCTGTTCTCTAGCCCTTCATCATCTAGAAACTCAACACAGGAATCAAAAGTCATTGTTAAGTGTTAAATTAGATGATTGAATAGCCACTCAGAACATATGCCCCTTTAATCGTACCATGCTGGGAAGGTGACAACTTTGTATTACGAAGATGAAAGCCCAAATCCTGCAGTTCCAACAGGATGGCTTTGCACTTAAACTTGCTTCTCAGCCCTCCTGTGTTTGCTGCAGGAGAATCAATATGCCCAGTGGATGGCTGCCTGCGTCTTGGCATCGAAGGGTAAAACCATGGCAGACAGCTCCTACCAGCCAGAGGTCCTCAACATCCTTTCTTTCCTGAGGATGAAAAACCGGAACTCGACGTCTCCAGTGGCTTCCAATCTCGAAAACATGGACATGAACCCGGAGTGTTTTGTGTCACCTCGGTGTGCAAAGAAACACAAGTCTAAGCAGGTACTGCTAATCTTGTTGGGGTGATTGCAGCGAATTCTGTGTTTTCTGAAATAAAACGAGGCATTAAAATGAATGAAGAATGAAAATCAGTTGATGGGCAAACTTGACTATAGACTGAAAATTAGAGGATATTAAGAAATTATTGTTAATTATATTAGAGGTAATGGTACTGCTAACTGAACATAGCAGTATGCCCTGATGTAATTTAATTAAAAATAAAGTGATTTAATCCCTACAAATTAAAATTTCAGGTTATGCATGCTTCCATAAGCGTGGGTTAAATGTTAAACAGATAAACTGATTCAGATGGACCCATTGCCCATGGACACACCACTGCCCCAGAAAGAGGGACCCAAAACTCCATCCGCATGACCTTAGAAGCTTTTGTGTTGGTTGATCTTGTTTCTGCTTCTCCCTGGTGATTCGAATGTGTGTGTGTGTGTGTGTGTGTGTGTGTGTGTGTGTGTGTGTGTGTTGGGGTGGGGGGGGCTCAAGGGGAAGGACATGAATGACAACGAGCTGTCCAGGCAGAGCCACAGTTGGGCCTTGCATTCATTTTTTTTTCATAGGGATCTGCAGCTTCAGTGGGATGATTGTAGAGCTGTCAGTGCATGCCAGCAGGGTTTGATGTCTCTTGTTTCTGTTCAGCTGGCAGCCCGGATTATGGAAGCCCACCAGAACGTAGCCCAGATGTCCCTGGTTGAAGCCAAGCTGCGATTCATTCAGGCCTGGCAATCTCTACCTGAATTCGGCCTTACCTATTATCTTGTCAGGTAATTACAATATTCACTTGCCTCTGTCACTTTCCATTCACTTTTAAGTGGCTTTCTCGGAATCCAGTTTATTCTCACTTGGTCTAGAATGTAGCACTCTTTTTATTTTTGAATACTGCCCTTTCACAAATGGCCCAAAACTTTTAAATGCTCATGAAGATCTTCCGTACCACGGTCCAAAGTGCCAGTACCCAGGAATCCTAGCTGAAGGTGGGAAAGGAGATGTGGTCCTTTTGGGGATAGCAACATTTGCAAAACCAGAGAGAGAAATTGCCTGTTGCTTTGATGAAATCTGACCTCCTTTCATGTCAAGTTTCTCCCCCCCGCACAACTAGACTATAAACTCTGTGAAGTCAAGAATTTTCTGTCGATAATATCAGTGTCTAGAAGGGTGCCTGGCATACACAGTGGGTGCTAATTGTGAATTAATTAATTTGACTCCCCCTCTTATTTTGCTGTCCTCTAATGCCAATTTCACTTAAAAAATATCTTCAAAACAGCCTTAATTCTCTCCATTCTTCATGTCCTCTGTATCACAATAAAAG
Source organism: Tonatia bakeri (assembly GCA_004024845.1). Taxonomy (NCBI): domain Eukaryota; kingdom Metazoa; phylum Chordata; class Mammalia; order Chiroptera; family Phyllostomidae; genus Tonatia; species Tonatia bakeri. The sequence continues at coordinate 138,415 of PVIA01003863.1, read as the reverse complement.
TGCCCTTCTATAGAAAGTTAATCCCTCATTGTCCACTCTTTGTAAATGACTTAGAAATGTCGGTATGATTTATCTTTAAGAAGTTATATGTAAGTAAACACAGGAAACAGATGCTTCTTTTAATTGATTTTTTGTTTCAGATTTAAAGGAAGCAAGAAAGATGACATTCTAGGAGTTTCATATAATAGGTTGATTAGAATCGATGCGACCACCGGGATTCCGATCACCACGTGGAGATTCGCCAATATGAAACAGTGGAACGTAAACTGGGAAATCCGCCAGGTAAAGCGAAAGTTCGGCCTATATTTGGTGTTGAGCCTGTGTGTGCCCTCAAAATTGCAGATTATTCTGATTTAAAAAGCCATGTTTATATTTAGAATTCAGAAGCCACAAGCATGTGGCCCTTGTTTGCTAAACTAATCACAGGCAATTCTGGGCAGTTTCCTAACAGGTATAGACCAAAAGTGTTCCAGTTAACCCCGCTGACTGGCCTCGTTTCCACACAGATGCCAAAATTGCTGAGCAGTTTGATTAACTTCCTTCAACTCAGCATAGGATTATATAAGATTTAGGCTGATGATTACTTGGCAGAAATTGCATGAGATGCAGCTGTCACCCAGAATAAATCCAAAGAAAGGCCTCTTCTGACAGGCTGCCAGAAGGTCTGCCCACCTGGAGGGCATTCCGGCCCCAAAGGAAAAACAGCTGGAGAGGCAAGCGAGGCGCACAGGGATGGCTGGGAAAAGCTGTGCCCCTTGAGCCTAGGAGTCCTTGAACTCTCAGTGCCCCGTCATCGGCACCCAGGGAGCTTAGCTCAGGTCCAGGCTGCGTCATGGGAAATTCTAGGTGAAGTCAGAGGACCTTAGTATCCAGCTAAGATATAGAGCCTCTCTTCCCTCCTTGCCTCAGTTTCCCAGCAGAAAACCGTCAACGTCGCAGCACAGTAAGAGACTCACACTCTTTCAAAGGACTCTGTCAACAGATTTCTGTCAGCAGAGCTGTTAACCGTCTGGGTGCTCATTTGTGGAATGAAGGTCTGAGGCTAGATGACTTCCAAGGAGTGGTTCCAAAGTAGTTCCATATAAGGATCAGCGGGGGAGTTTTAAATTACTGCTGCTCAGGCCACTCCCGAGACCAATTAAAGTGGAATGTCTGGGGACAGTGGCTGGTTCCTCAGGTGATTTGAGTGCAATGGGCAGCCAGGATTGAGAACGCTTAATGTCTCCGTTTCTGCTTAGAGTTTATGACTTCCAGCCGGGAGCGCCTGAGAGCCAGCGGCTGGAGGACATTTCAGGCAGGTCTCTTATACTCCATTAAAAAGTCTGTAAAGTACCTACTCTTTGACCCAGGGAGTGTTTAGAAAGTTCTGCTTGTACACAACAGATGGGCAGAAAGTCTGTGTGTGTTGGGACTTAGAATGTTTTGCCAGCTTCACAGCCAAGTTGATGCCACACAAGGGCACAAAGACATGTTTTCTATAAGCAGTTAGTGGATGCAGTGGTTTTTTGTGGGTTTTGGAGGGAAATCCATCTGTCAGCCACCTCAGCTGTCCTTAGCTGTGGGGCCACCTCCAGCAAAGCAACTTCTTTCTCATCTTTCCTGGTCAGAGGTTCACCTGTGTCTTCCCTTCCAGGTGGCGATCGAGTTTGACCAGAACGTCTCCATTGCATTCACCTGCCTGAGTGCAGATTGCAAGGTTGTGCACGAATACATTGGTGGCTACATTTTCTTATCCACCCGCTCCAAGGACCAGAATGAAACACTCGACGAGGACCTGTTCCACAAGCTGACAGGCGGTCAGGAATGAAGCGAAGCGGGCCTGCTGGGCCTGCACACAGGGAGTGAGCCAAGGGTGGCCCTCCCGGGACAGTGGGACCCGTGGCTCACACAGGGTGTAGATTCCAGACTGACAGACAATGTATATTCACCACCAGTCACCCAGAGCCTTGCCTTGTGTCAAACACACTGCCTGGCTCACCCCTTCGGTTACTTTGCCTTGTGCTACCTGCAATGGAAGGAGCCTCAGTTGCCTTTTCTGTAAACTGGGAGGGCGGGAGAAAGGATGGTACTCTGAGGTTACTCTAAGGCCCAGCATGTACCTTCAGTTCTGTGACTTACAGAACCTGCAAGCGTATGCCTAGAAGCTGCTCCTGTGCTTATCTGCTCCATTGCCCAGTCAGCATAGAAAATAGACACTTTAAAAGCACATGGTGCAAGCACAAATCTTATTCCTCAAACTCAGGTATGAAAAGAAATAGGTCATTCCTTAACAGAACTGCTTTTAGCTCCCATGTTATGAACATGGCAGAGGGAATCCACACATTTCCCATGAAGGTCAAGGTCTGGCGTTGGAGTGAGGAGAGGTGGGATTTCCTGATGCCAGTTGGTGACCAGGGATCAGAGCAATGGCCCTCAATGTCATCAGTCCACAGTGACTTCTACCAAGGGGACCACTTGCTCAATCTGGTTTGGACACTGGTCCTCTCAGGTTACTGCTGCCTCCTGCAAGTCCCGTTGCATTCTGGGGATCTCTCAACCACCTTCATGTCCTTCTTGATGACATGGATGGCACAGGTACAGGGAACCTGTTCCTCATCTCAGCCCCATGTCTCCACTGCTTCTACCCAGGGCCAGGGCTCAGGAAGAAAGGCCCAGTTCTCTCTGTTTGTAAAACTACCTATCCACATCCATGCTTCTGATGAAGTCCTCATCCCACTGGTCCAGAGGAGCAGGGCAGGACACAGGCCAGGCCCATTCCCAAAGCCCATCTTATTAAAGGGCTGATGGCTTTCCCTCTACATGGCCTTTGGCTGGTATGGGGGCAGGGCAGCCTTGCTGGTATCACTGCTCAGTGTTTTCCTGGATTTGGTGTCTGTTTAGGTGTCTTCTGGCCTTCTCCGTTACAGGCCTTGGCTTTTGTAAGTCGAAAGCTGATCATACACTTCTTTTCTCTCTGCCTCTTCTCTAAGATGTGAGCTTGGGCCAATGAACAGCCGCCTCAGATGTCATACTCTGTTTTGGTTTGTCGGTGCTGGGAGGAGTGGGGCTTTGAGGAAGTAAAAAGCAATACCAACAGTAGTAGGAAATATCAGACAGTATTTCATTACTTTGTTATAAAGTTCTTTTGTCACACAAAGGACTTGGGTTGCCAGTGTAATGCAGAAGCTGCATTTCCATTTTGAAGTTCTCCAAGATGCAGACTTCAAGGGGCCTGTCCAGAGCTCAGATGCCAGAAAACATCAGCTAGGCTGTTGCTTTATTTCCCAAAAAAAAGCCTTTTGAGAAAAGAGATCTCCAGAATTCCTGGAGCCACAATGAAGCAGACTTGCACAGGGACCCCAGAAGCCTGAGTCAGAAACCGTGCCTGGAAATCTCTCTTTCGGCCTCTCCTTAGAGGTTATTGTTAATGAACACTCCCCTGGCTGCAGCCGAACTTCTGAGGTCCACCTTTAAAGGTCAGAGGTGGCTTAGGCACTTGGAAAATCTGACCCATGTCAAAGAATTTCTTTCGAAATGTTTTATATAGAAACTAGCGATGAGCACAGTGTGTCAAACTTGGTGTTGGTCATTTCTCTAGAGTCCTGGGCTCTGTTATCTTAGAACCTACTCAGGTCTGTAAGGTTATGCTGGGCCCTAGATTAAAATAGTGCTCCCCGTTGTGACATCTCACCTGTCTGCTGTCAAGCACAGCTCTGCGTAACTCACCAGAGCCAACCTTCAGCGCAGCCCTCTTCCCGGGCATTTCAGGGTTGTCTGAGATTTCTATAACAACGCTCGAAGGAGTCGACTGGGTTGAACCAAACTTTCCGGGAACATTTCTCCTGTGTCCACACAGTCACATCCCAGAGGAAGAAACGAGTGTGAAACAGACATCTTAAATGCTGCTGCTATTCCAAAGGGCAACACAAGGACATTTTTTTTTTTTACTTAGGGTGCAAAAGGTCATCTAATGATGAAGTTTTAAATTAAAGTGCCTTTCAATCCCATTTGCTTTCTTATCTACACTAGGTTGGGAAATCTGCCTGTTTTCTTATTTTTATATGACTTCTAAATTAAATGGTTTATATGGACTTAAATACGTCCAGTGTGTTCTGTCCAGGCTGCTGTCTCTCACACGGTGAACATTTTTCTCCGTCTTGGAAAAGGATTCGACTTGCAGGTTTAACGTGTGATTTTCCTCACAGTTCGGAGATTTGCGCTCGTTCTCCCCACTGAGACTGACTTCGAACCTGTTGGTTTCAGCTCCTTTCTCATTGACCTCCCCTAGATTTCCTGACGTGTTGTAGCTCTTCTGTTCCGGGTCTACCTTTTGGAAAAAGCACCAGAGAGCAAGGAAACGTCCAGAGGCAGAGGAGCATCAGAGGGTTTCTGATTTAATGGCCAAACATCAAGGGCATTTCTCTGATTTATTAATAGATAGTCCATATGGGCAGTGATGTATCCCTTAATGCATTTCTCACACCAACCCATAGGGGGCAGTACAAGTTTGCCTTCTCATTTCACAGAGGAGGAAACAGGTGGCTCAGCCAGGTTGGTGGACTGGGGGAAATAGGTGAAGGAATGGAGAAGCACAAATTGGCAGTTACAAAATAGTCACTTGAAGGTAAAGTGCAAGGTAAGGAATATAGTCAATACTATTGTAATAACTGGATGATATTTGGGAGGTACTAGACTGGGCAGTGGGGGTACTTCATAAGTTATATAAATGTCCAACCACTGTGCTGTACACCTGAAACTAATATAAAATTGAATGTCAACTGTAATTGAAAAACAAAATTAGAAAAGAAAAAAAGGTAACTTTGCCCCAGGTAACACCATCAGTAAGCAGTGGAACCAGGTTCAAAACCAAATTTGTCTTAATGCCAAAGACCACAAAGCTTAAACCTGCAAATCCCATCCTTCCATTTCCATCCCTGCTCAGTGTTGAAATGCCTGTGCCCGTCCCCAGCCCTAGTGCAGGCTTCCCCTGAGTTCCTCGTGTCCCTCACAGTGGTAGGAGAGGGTGAGGGGTACTGGGGAGTGCCTGCCACAACGTTAGCTGTGGGCAGTGCAGGTGGGTCAGAAAGTTCTGGGAGCCAGAGAAATGAGTTATCTGGAGAGTGTTTTATTTATGAATCTGGGAAAGTTTTTAGTCCCAGGTCAAAAAATAAGCAAATGAGCCCTGGCCAGTGTGACTCAGTTGGTTGGAGCATCATCCCATAAACCAAACCAAAAGGTCACAGGTTCAATTCCCAGTCAGGGCACATATCTAGGTTGTGGGTTCAAGCACACCTGGGGCATGTATCAGAGACATCCAATTGATGGTTCTCTCTCTCTCTCTCTCTCTCTCTCTCTCTCTCTCTCTCTCTCCCCCTCCCCCTGTAAGATCAATAAACATATCCTCAGGTGAGGATTTCTTTTTTAGGTAAGTGAATGAGTCTTTCATTTGAAAACTCATCTTTGATTTGTAGGCACTAGAAGCCAAAACATCTTGCAATATTTACTTTATAAAATCACTAAAAATTTCTTTTAATTATCACTTCTTTTTCACTTCAGTACATTTAACATTTCATTTATCTTCATTATTTTACCACACATATGTGATTTTCCCACCTCCTACCCTCTCTCCTCTTCTACCCCAGAATCCCTGGGGAAGGCTGATGGTGGGAGGGAGCATTTTTCTTCCGATATTTTGCCCCCTTTTTCCCTTATCCCTCCCACCTCCAGGGGCCTTTGGGTCCTGGAAACCACGGATGGAAAAATTGAAGGTGGTTCAGCACCTGGCCCTTTCTGATGTTCACATTTCCCCATCCCCTTTCTCAGCACCTGGTACCTCTGGAGCTGTGCGGACACACTGAGTGCTATCAGAGAATAAAACATCAGCCTGCTCCATGCTCTGTCCTCACAAGTGCCTGTGCTGGCCCGGACTCCTGCTGTCGCAGGTCCCCTGACTTCTTTAGAGCAGAGCCCATCTTGCCAAATAAAAGATAGGAATCTAGGACTTCTGGCTAAGATGGAGGCATAGTTAAACACACTGTGCCTACTTGCACAACCAAAATAAGGACAACAACAATTTAGAAACAAAATAACAACCAGAACTGACAGAAAATTGAACTGTATGGAAGTCGGACAACCAAGGCGTTAAAATAGACACATTCATCCAGACCAGTAGGAAGGGCAGAGTCGGGCTGCCAGGCGGAGAGGCATCGAGGCACAAAAAGTGGTGGCACCTGGTGCATAAGGCAACCCAGGCACGCAAGACTGCAGTGGGAAGACCCTGGGCATGTAGGCAGTGGCTGGCAGACCCCGGGCATGGGGTGGCAATGGGCAGACACAGCAAAGCAGTGATTGTGAAGTGAGGCACTGGGCACCACGCGGCTGGCTGACCGGGCAGTCCCACATTCACATGCAGATAAACCAGGTGAAATGCGAGGGAGACAGACCGCACAGCCCAGGGTCCCCGTGCCAAGAAATAAGGCCTCAAAACACCGATTGAAAACATCTATGGGGGATGAGGCGCAGGGAGAGACTCCCAGCCTCACAGGAGAGTTCGTTGGAGAGACCCACGGGGTCCTAGAATGTACACAAGCCCATCCACATGGGAATTAGCACCAGAACGGCCCACTTTCCTTGGGGGAAGTGGCGGAAGGGACTGAAATCCGACAGAGAGTGGAGCAACCGCCATTGTTCCCTCTCAGACCCCACCCCCACATACAGCATCACAACCCAGCAACTGGGTTTCCCTGCCCTGGTGAACACCTAAGGCTCTGCCCCTCATATATAACACACACAACAAGACAAAAAAAAAAAAAAATGGGCTAAACAGAAGAACAGATCAAAGCTCCAGAGCAAATACAACTAAACGACCAAGAGATAGCCAACCTATCAGATGCACACTTCAAAGCACTGGTGATCAGGATGCTCACATAATTGGTTTAATTTGGTCACAAACTAGATGAAAAAATGAAGGCTACACTAAGTGAAATGAAGAAAAATGCACAGGGAACCAATAGTGTTGGAAAGGAAGCTGGGACTCAGATCAATGGAGTGGGCCAGAAGGAAGAAAAAAACAACCAAACAGAAAAGAATGAAGAAATAAGAATTCAAAAAAATGAGGAGAGGCTTAGGAACCTCCAGGACACCTTTAAATGTTCCAACATCCGAATTATAGGGGTACCAGAAGGAGAAGAGGAAGAGCAACAACTGGAAAACTTATTTGAACAAATAATAAAGGAGAACTTCCCCAATCTGGCAAAGGAAATAGACTTCCAGGAAGTCCAGGAAGCTCAGAGAGTCCCAAAGAAGTTGGACCCAAGGAGGAACACACAAAGGCACATCATAATTACATTACCCAAGAGTAAAATGAAGGAGAGAATCCTAGAAGCAGCAAGAGAAAAGGAGACAGTTACCTACAAAGGAGTTCCCATCAGACTGTCAGCTGATTTCTCAAAAGAGACCTTGCAGGCAAGAAGGGGCTGGAAAGAAGTATTCCAAGTCATGAAAGGCAAGGACCTACATCCCAGATTGCTCTATCCAGCAAAGCTTTCATTTAGAATGGAAGGGCAGATAAAGTGTTTCTCAGATAAGGTCAAGTTCAAGGGGTTCATCATCACCAAGCCCTTATTTTATGAAATGTTAAAGGGACTTAGCTAAGAAAAAGAAGATAAAAAAACATGTATAGGAAAATGACAGCAAACTCACAATTATTAACAACCACACCTAAAACAAAAACAAAAAGAAACTAAGCAAACAACTAGAACAGGAACAGAACCACAGAAATGGAGATCACATGGAGGGTTAGCAACAGGGGAGTGGGAGGAGGAGAGAGGGGGAAAAGGTACAGAGAATAAGTAGCATAAATGGTAGGTAGAAAATGGACAGGGGGAGGGCAAGAATAGTATGGGAAATGTAAAAGCTAAAGAACTTATGACACATGGACATGAACTAAAGGGGGGAATGTGGGTGGGAGAGGGTGTGCAAGGTGGAGGGGAATGAAGAGGGGATAATGGGACAACTGTAATAGCATAATCAATAAAATATATTTTTTTAAAAGATAGGATTCTAGTAAGCCACCCTTGAGCCCAGAGACCCATGGAAGCCACTTTGGGTAATGCCAGATCATGTGATTCAGAAAAAGCCTCCCCACATTTGCCCACACATCCCAGGGTGCATCAAGACTCAGTTACCTCCGAAGAGCCCCTATGAAATAAAACACATAAACACAATGGCAATTAGAGGTTTTTCTCTAGACATACCAATGCTCCCAACTAACAACTGTGGAAAAGACTCTCTTGACTACATAGATTTACTTCTTTCCTCTGACTCACTGTGTGATCTTGAAGTCCCACAATTCCCCTGAGTGCCTCAGTTTCTTCCGCTGTTAGAGAGGAAAAATCCCATAGCCACTTCCCCTCAGGGGACCTCCAAATAATGAATGTTGTCTGCAAACTTAGCAGGATATTATTTCTATTCTTCCGTGTAGCACAGGAGGTCCAAGTCAGGGAGCTGCATAAGTGCTCCTGACATTCTGAAAACCACAGAGGACCAGCAGGTGTACACGTGCCACGTATCGCACATTACAGGGGAGCACACTGATAGCGGCAGATCAGTGAGGATCGGTGGGAAAGCAACCAGGCCTCCTCCAGCCTTGGTGCTGCTCACAGCGTTAGGGAGGCAACAGTGGCAGGAGGGAGGGAACCACCGTGACATGTGAAAAGTGCTACAGGTTTGTGATAGACACAGGGGCTTTGAGACACAGGGGCCTTGAGAGACTATTTTTCTCATTCCTTATGGCTGATGGCCAGGCAGCCATCTGTTCTCCGAGGTGGAGGGGCTGTGTCTTGTGCTACCCCACATTCTGCCAGTGGAAGTTGAGAGATGAGACCACTGGCTGCTCCTTGATATCCCTGGGAAGCAAAAGTGAGCCCTGGAGGGGAGGTAGCACCATGTGAGAAGTGCCCAGAGCCTCCAGGGAGGGGAGAGTTCAAAGCCCCAAGCCTGTGTTGTCTGATTCAGAGGTCTAAGTGGCCCCCAAGAGGGCCCATGACAGAAAGGCAAGTGAGGTTACAAAAAAAATTTTTTTTGGTTTAGAAATTAGATATATTTAAGAAAAGAGTAGGAGGTTGCACAGGACCTGGGCCCAGGGCTCAACACATAGGCACAAGTGTTGGTGATGGGGTGGCAGATTTAGGCCTAGTACCTGGTTTGGGCTGGCAAAGAAAAAATCACTTGTGCCCACTATGGTGGCCAGGAGAGAGCAAGGTCACTCCTGCCGGGAACACTGTGGAAGGCCAAGGAGCCAGCACTGTAATGGTGGGGTCTCCAGGAACTGGGCAGGGCTGGGGATGGAGGTGCTTACAAAGGAGCCCTGGATCTCCGTGCTACCACCTAAAATGTTCCCAAAGAGCCAGGCCAGCCCATATGGCCCAGTGTCATCTTAATAAATGTAGTGGGACCAGTGTTTCTTTCTAGGTATTACAAAGCCCCCACACCCAACTTCAAAATGGAAAGTACCCTTGTTGCTATGGAGAGTCGGATACTGAAATTAAACCCAGATAGATGGCAGCTTGAGGCCTTGCTCTTCAGAGTGTGGCCCTTGGACCAGCAGCACTTGTCAGCAGGGCAGAATCTCACAGCACCAGGACTAGGGTGAATCAAGCAAGGCACCGGGGCACAACAGTTAAGGAGCCTTCACAAACATAAGGGCCGTGCAGTGCCAGGCTAGGTGCCTCTTTGCCCCACCCTGGTACACACTGAAATTTGAGAAGCTCTGGCCTAAGACACATAGCATGCAGTTGGCAGGGAGGAATTGTCAAGTAAGAGTGTCAATGCCAGAAACTCTGTAAGCCGGTGTACTGAGTTAACCAACGTCCCCCACAACTTCATGTCTACCCAGGACCTGTGAATAATAACTTATTTGGAAATAAGGCCCTCAGAGAGGTAATCAAGCTAAGATGAGATCATACTAAATTGGGGTGAGTCCTCAATCCAGTATGACTGGTGTGCTTATAAGAAGAGGGGGAGAGACACACAGAGACAGGGAGAGAGAAGGCCATGTGACATTGGGAGCAGAGACTACAGGGATGCAGCTGCAAACCCAGGAATGCTGGCAGCCGCCAGAAACTAGAAAGGGGCCAGGAGGGCTTCTTCCCAAGAGCCTTCAGAGAGAGCATGGTCCTGCTTACACTTGACTCTAGATTCCAGAACTGTGAAAAGATTCATTTCTGTTTGAAGCCACCAGGCTTGTGGTAATTTGTTAGGGCAGTTCTAGGAAAATAATGCAGCCAGAATTTTTACATCTTTAAAAATGGAGATACTGCCTTTCCCACCATGTCATTGGGCTATTGGAAAGAATATGTGAGAATAATAAAAGATGTTTTAAAAACTATAAAATGTAATACAAATGTAAAGTATTTTTATTTTTAATGAGAACATTTTTTTAACTATAAAAGTATTTTTGTAGATGTTTTCAAAAAAGTATGATAGTTTGTGTGATAATTGGATTATTACTCAGCAAATACTTGCTCCACTCCCACTGTGGGTAATATATATTCCTGCCCCACTGATGTGGGCTTGGCCATATGACTTCCTTTGGCTTTTTTAATAGCTATGATGTGAGCAGAGGCCTCTAATGTGCTTGTACAATTCGGCTGGCCCCCTGCAGTCCTGCCATCTACTGTGAGACCAGGCCCCCCAGTTAATCACCTGGGCTCAGAATGAGACACGTGCAGCAGATCTGAACTCAGTCCACAGCCTGAGCCTAGCTAGCACAAGTCCACAAGCCCAGCTAGATCAGCTGACCCACAGACTATCAGTAAGGGAATAAATTCTTGCTACTGTAAGCCAGTGAGTTTGGGGGTAGTTTGTTAAGCAGCATTATTGTGGAATAGCTGACTAATACATGATGGAGTATCACAAAAAGTATGGAAAGAAATTTATCCACACTAGCACTATTCAAAGACACACACTGTTGACATTCTGAAGTGTGTCTTTCTAGTCTTTATACCATCCTGTGTCCTGATTTTTGTTTTTGTATTTTTATATGACATCTATTAAGTCATCCCAGATCCACGAAAAAAAAAAGAATCTATATTAGTCTTGGATGAATGCAAAGCATGGAGCTGTGATCCTGCCCTAAAAAATTCAAAAACTTCTCACGTAGAACGTGGTGCTACATCTTTTAAGATATTTTGTCTTTTTTTTTTCTTGTTTTTTCCACTTTCAATCATTTCCCCCTTCTGCCACCCTCATGTCTGGCAAACAGTGTTTGTTCTCTGTCTCTCTTAATTCAGTTTGTTTCGATTCCACATGTAAGTGAAAAGTATTCAGTATTTGTCTTTTTCTGTCTGACTTATTTCACTTAGCACAATAACCTCAAGGTCCATCCATGTTCTCTCAAAGAACGAGATTTTCTTTTTTACTCCTAAATAATACTGCATTGTATATGTATACCACGTTTTCTTTCCCCGTGCATCCACTGGCGAACACTGAGGTTGGCTGCATGTTTTGATCACAGTGAATAATGATGTTGTGTACATAGGAGAGCAGATATCTCCTCAAGACAGCTCATCCATCTCCTGCAGGTGAATACTCAGAAGGGGAATTGCTAGCTCACATGGTAGCTCTATCTTTAATTTTTTTTTTTTTGAGGAACTACTATGTGTTTTTCATAGTGGCTGTACCAGTTTACATCCCCATTTTAAGATATTTTCTTGCTTGCTTTTCTAATCCTATCTAGTAAATTCTCTTACTGATTCTAAACTTAATCAAGTTTTCACCACAGCCCAAAGCTAAGCACATTAGTCTGATCAAAAAGGAAATTGGAACAACAGTAGAGGAAAATCCAAGCCCCAGTTTGAAAGTGTCTCCTCATCCGTAAAACAAGGGTTAAGACCGTGTGCTTTTTTGTAGACCTCTGGACCCCAGCATTCTTTCATTATGGTCCATTTTCCCCCACAATCAGATCAAAGTACGTTCCCCACTCTGATGTAATAATTCTGTGTCTTTGTACCATGTATGTGCCTTTCTTCCAAATCTGACACCTCTCTGCCAGCACAGCCCCATTATCTGAATCAGGCCACAGAGTTCTAAAACTCTGATTTCATGGCAGGTTGGCAGGCTGCCAAAGCACTCAACTATGCCCCAGGGGCAAAAAGGATACCAGGAGGTCAAATGGGTATGTCAATGAATGTGAGAGCAAGTGAAATCAGGTGTCTTCCTCCCCAAGAGCAGTCTTAATGATAATGAGCTAATGTTGCACGGCTAAAAGAATTAGAATGCTAACATGTATTAAGGTCACTTGTGCTTCCCTTGAGTTCTCTCAACTCAACCTGTGGGTGAGGTAGGTATCATCAGCACCATTGTACAAATTAGGAAATGTGCAGTGGTGTGCTGGTTAATGTGTCATAACTCTGGGAGGAAGGAAGGCACAATGTGACAATCTCCCTGGTGTAAATACTCCCACCACAGCCAACACGACATCAGTGAACACAGAATTGGAGAGAGATTAAAACACTCAGCTCTTTGAGAGGGGCGAGCCAGCTTTAGCACACACTGGAACTGTGTACAGAAAAGTCAACAAATTGTCCAGGTCACCCAGCTAGAATGTGGGAAGTGAGGAGCTGAACTTCAGACTTCTGACCTGAGCTATGCTCTCGCACTACTCCTGATATTCCCATGTGCATGGCAAGGCCTCTTGAGCTAAGAGCCCTAGGTTGTCTTTATTTGTGATAATATCCCTGGGATGATTTTTCCCAGAATGTAGTTGGGTAAGGACTTCCAAACCTCCATGGACATTTTTCCTTCAATTATGTTACACCAGATTTCGAATGCTGAAAGAGTAAAAATTTCTACTACAAAAATTTCAGACCCCAATTGCTGGCCCACTTGTCCAATATGACATTTGATTGCAGTTCTGGGTCAGAGGTGTAGTTCAGGAGGGGAGGGAGGACAGAGTTCTACCTTCTCCCCCACAGAGCAAACGCCAGACCATGGCCAGAGACAACCCCATTTACCCCCGTCCCCTTGACTGCTTCTGAACTTAATCACATTTTGGCCCTGGTCTTACCATCCCATATAAATGATTAATGTCAATTCCACCAGAGAGATTAATGTCAATTCCTGAGAGACTAAGCTCTGTTTATAGACACTGAGTGTAATGTTCTTGTTCTGACCTTTTTCTCCCTTTATAAATGGCCCTTTAAATCAGGTAAACATCAGGAGAGCAAATAAATGGGCGGCCAAACACTTGACAAGAAGCTGTTGAATAATTCATTGCTTATAACCTAAGTAAAGTTTACTGTAGGATAAAGGGCTGCAAACATAAATGCCTTCTGGGATAGGTGACGAATGTGGGCACCATTGGTCAGACATGAGAGCACAGGGATTTGTGAAGCATGCCCTGCCTAGTATTCACATGTTTTAAACATATATGTAAACATATCTGTAATATATCTGAGAACTGAATGTAGCCCATTGGGCCTACAGTTGTTAAACCATGCTAGGGTTCAGACAATTGTAATTCAATCACACTCACATGTATATTATATATAATATATTTTTCTGTTATATTGTCTATGCAATTTGTGTAATATAAATATGTGTCATTTTATTGCATATTTTGTATAATTTATATATAAATATAGTAATTTATATCTTTAAATTTTTACATAATTTATATATGATTTATATTACATATAATTTATATTTAAAATAGATTTAAATCATAATATTAAATATATAATATAATTTAAATAATGTATTTAATATATAATGTATATAATATATTTATATATGCATATATAGATCCATTAGAATTGCTTAGCTACAAGAGAAAGAAAATCACAAACAATAGAGGCTTGAACAAGGGAGGTTTTTCTCTCCTTCACCTAAAACTCCCAAGACGAGACTACACCAGTAAGGCATGTGAACATACAATGTCAGGGCCCCACATCCTTTCGCCTTTCCACTCCACCAGGCACGGCTTCTGCTCACAAAGCCAACTCACGGCGCAACGTGGCTGCTTCAGCTCCAGGCATTATGTCACGTGGCTTCAATTGCCTACAAGGGAGGCTGAAATATTTGGTCTTTATTCAAAGAAGCCATGGGCTGAACTAAAAATAAGGGTTCTTTTACAATAAAGCAGGTGAGAATAGATATTGGGAGACAAGTAACTCCCTCAGTCACAAGCACTTGCTATGCACCAGGCATTATGTGAGCTGCTAAGGATAATATATTGAACAGAGCTTATAATATAGCAAGAGACAGACGTCTAAGCAAATAACACTATAATGCTATATAATTAGTATTATTCTTGACATATGGAAAAGACACAAGAATTAAAAAAAGAGGTAATAATTAATTTTGTTAGAATTGGGAGCAAATTAGGAAAGATTTCCCAAAGGAAGGGACCTTTAAGCTTGGCCTTGAAGAAGGAATAAGAGTTTGCCAACTGGGGAGAAGAGTAGGATAAGGTCAAGCTTGGCAGAGGGGCCATTAGTAGAGAGAGAGCCAGCGACCGTTCTTATCCATGAGACTCCATGTTCAGACTTGCATTTCAGAAATACAAGTCTGTCAACTGATGGAAGATGGAGGGTGGGTGGCCACACTGGAATTGGTAGAGTCAGTTTAGAGGCTGCTGTGACAGCTGACTTAAAACACTTGAGGACTGGAGCTAAGCCAGCAGAAAGAGAGGTAGGGCAATTGGAGAGTTGTGTCTGAACTGAAATCAGCAAACTTTGTGATTGAGACCAACACCACTATTTGCCTGCCAAAACCATTTCCCTTCTTCCTTGCTAAGAGAACTTGACTTTGGCCCCAGTGATGGATTGTTATTATTCTGCACCATCATGACAAGCCTATTCCCCAACATCCCACTTTCTTTGCAGGTGGCCATTAGGACCTCATTGACCAATGAGGCCTAAGAGGAAATGTGCTATGAAGAATTCTGGGAACTTTTTTTCTGTCCTGATAAAAAGAAAGATATACTTTATCTTCCCCCTTCTGCATTCTTTCTGACTTGAATGTGGATGTGATGCTGGGAGGTATACAGCAGCCATCTAGCAAGGAGAAAGCAACATGCATGAAGACAAAGGGAATACATTAAAGATGTGGAGCCTAAAAACAAACAAACAAAAAGTTTGTCATCATGGAGCAGTTGAAGAGATACCAGTAGCTGCCTAACTTTGGACTTTTTTATGTAAGAAAAATAGCAAACACGTTTAAGCCACGATTAAGTGGATTTTCTGTAACATGCAGCTGAATATATTCCTGATTGATGGTGGTGAACAAGTGAGCTTGCAGAGTAAGAAGCAGAGGATCGAGCCTGACCTGCAGTCTCTCGTTTGCTAGGTAGGTAGATGGCAGCCCCACTGGTAAGAATACTGGAGGGAGAGGAGCAAAGTATAGTAATAAGCATGGTAATAAGTTTGCTTTGGGTTACTCTAAGGCCTCAGTCACTCCTGACATGATGTGATTCTGTGAAGTATGAGTGGACCTTCGGAATGGGACTGCTCAAAACATCCTGAGACCCCTCCTAGGAAATTCTTAGCACGGCCTTATCCACCTTATTTGGGATATCCTTACTTTTCACGAATCTTACTTCCTTTCAAGAAGATCAAGGGTGTTTTTGGAAATATCTAAGGCAGGGAATTAGGAGACTGTGGTAAATAAAATATTTTTGTAAATGATTTAATAAATAAAAATAACCCTGGTGATTGGTGTGTGTGTGTGTGTGTGTGTGTGTGTGTGTGTGTGAGAGAGAGAGAGAGAGAGAGAGAATCATAAACTCCTTCTGGAAGCAATTCCAGAATAAGAATTACATATTCTCAACACCGAAAGCTTCATTTGCAAAAGGAGATCACCTACCAAGTAACTTCACTCAACACCAACTCTTGTCAGAAAACTTTTTAAAATCACTTTCAGGAGTTGGTGATCCAAATGTCCTCTCAAGTAAAATATAGGTGTTTTTCATGTTCTCAATACTCCTAAAAAAAGAGATGGTCTCAGAGTTCTCATCTTGGATTCTTCCTCAGACTTACTTCATGAAAGTAATCCTACTTCTTCCAGAAATACAATGGAAAAGAACATCGTGGGAGCATGGTGAACAAGAATTGATCAGCAACTTCCTTGAATTTGGAGTATCTCCCATACGTTCCATACTTAGTATTAATAATCACCAATAAAGTAATTTTGTTATTGATGTGTTATTAAGGATTAATAAGCATATACTCATAGTCTATATCATTTTTAGTAATGACAGGAAGCCATACTGTTAAAATCTACTTTTCAAAAAAACGTTTAACATTCCAGCACTCTGAAATCACTATGTTGTACCTTCTTTTCTTCTCAGCCCTCCTCAACACCTGTCCTCAGGTGATGAGCTCACCTGTACATTATTGAGCAGAGTGAAGTTATCACAGCTGGGAACAGCCGCATCTTTCCACTCCGCATCAGTCCTCACAATATCGTTCTACCCTCCTGCCCCAGTGAGGCAAGTGCCTGATCTCCACCCTTCCGAGTACTGTCTGCTCACGACCTCCAAAGGACTTTATTCCTGTGGTTTCTTCTCTCTTCTGCATCATTCACCTCCTCCCGTCTCCCAGTATGTTCTCATCCAGCTGCAAACATGTTCTCTCTCTGCGAGGGTTTTAAAGCATGCCTGCAAATTCTTTGACTGTCTTCACATCAAGAGGTGGGGATCCGTGCCCCCTCCCTTTAAGTATAGATGGGCCTGTGTCTGGATTGACCAGTAGAGTACAGCAGATGTGATGCTATGTGACTTCTACATGTAGAGGGAAGAGGCCATGTAGCTTCTGTCTGGTTCACAGGATACTCCCTTTTGGAGACCTGAGCCTACCGAAATTACAAGAGTTTCAATTACCCTGAAGCCACCATGCCAGAGAGAGCACAAATAAGGCACTCCAATTTAAAGTCTCTGGTGAGCGCAGGCTTTTAGCCATCCCCACCAAGGTATCAGTCCTATGGGTGAAGGCACCTTGAACCCTCAAAACCAGTCCTTTCAACAGGCAAATACTACCATTGTCTCTAGTCAATGCTATGTGAAACAAGAGAATCATTCAGCCAACTCCTGACCAAATTCCTGGCCCACAAACTCATGGAAGAGAATCTAATGGCTGTTACTTCAAGCTACTAAGATTTAGGGTACTGTTAGGTAGCCATAGATAACTACAACAAAACATCCCACCTTAAAAAGGTTTTAAACTCCTTGCCCCATTTTTCTGCTCCTTCTCATACTGAAACTTCTTCAAAGACTTAAGAAGGCTGTAAGACGCAATTTCTCATCACATCCTTAACTCACTCCTCTCTGGCGTCTGTCCCTGGCCCCCACTAGACCCTGCTCTCGTCCGGGTAATAAATATCCTCCATTATTCAGTCTCTTGAAACCTGCTTGCCTGTGTCTTCCTTAATGAAACGCTCTCTCAACTTCTCAACTTTCATGGTTCTAAACTTTCCTGAGCTTTCTTCCACCTCCCTGGCTGCCTCCTCTCCTCCTGCTAGGCAGATTCCTCCTCCTGCTAGGCAGATTCCTCCTCCTACCTTCAAACACCCCCTTCTCCTCTCTCTCTACACACCTTCCCCAAGGGTCCTCAACCAGTCTATGGGCTTTAGGCGCCCTCTCTCTGACAATGCCTCCAACGGTAGCTCTCCAGCTCTGGCCTCTCCCCAGAATTCCGGAGTTAGATGTCCAGTTATCTCCTCAACGTCTCATTTGGAGGTTTAACAGACACCTCGCACTTAATACGGCCAAAGCAGGGCTTGTGGTTTTCCGAGGCCTCTCTACACCAGCAAAAGGCATCTCCATCCATCCAGTCCTCAGGCCCAAGGGGCTAGGGATAGCCTTGGTATCTCCTTTCCTCTCTTCCCTTGTGTACTGCTTTCCTATGGCTGCTTCAATAAGTTACCTCAAACTTGGTGGCTTAAAATAACATACAGTATTATTTGGCAATAGAAAGGAATGAAATTTTGATATATACTATGTCATGATAGACCTTGAATGTATCATGTGTAGTGAAATAAGACAGACACAGATGGACAAATATCACATGATTCCATTCTTAGAAAGTATTTAGAATAGACAAATCCACACGGGAAGTAGAACAGAGGTTACCAGGAGTTGGGGGTGAGAGGTGGGTACGGAGTTATTTAATGGGTACAGAGTTTTTGTCACAGATGATGGAAATATTTTAGACATAGATAGTGGTGATGGTTACACAATGTTGTGAATGTATTTAATGCCGTTGATTTGTCAACTTAATAAATGGTCAAAATGATAAATATTACATTACATATATTTTACCACAAAACAATAATAACATACACATTTATTAACTTAGAGTTCTTGAGGTGAGAAATTTGAAATCAGTGTCACTGAACCAAACTCAAAGGGTTAGCAGGGCCAAATTCCAACAGTTTAGGAGACAGTCCTTGCCGTTTCCATTTGCTAAAGCTGCATCCCTGGTCCCGGTTCTCTGTCTTCAAAGCCGGCAGTGTAGTATCTTCCTCCAATCTCCCCAAGGCCTTCTTCCCTGCAGTAAAATCCCCTCTGCCTCCGTCTCATAAACACTCTCGTGACTGCACTCAGGGCTCATCTGGAGAATCCAGGATAATCTCTCCATCTCAGAATCTTTACCTTAATCACATATACAAAGTTCCTTTTGCTAGATAAAGTTGCATTTACAGGTCCCAGGAATGAAGACATGGTTATCTTGGGTCCCATTATTCAGCCTGCCATACCTCACTTCCAGTCCATTACTAAATCCCATGGGTTCCACTTTAAAACACATTTCAAGTGTGTCTACTGACCTCCACTTGTACTGTCGTTACTCTCAAGCCAGCATCATCACTTCCCCCTTGGACACTTTCAACACCCTCTCCATGGAACTCTCTAGCTTAGCTCTTGCCTACAATGAACACAGCAACAAGACTGGCTTTCACCACAGAAAGCAGGCCATGTACAATGTGCTCACATGATAGTGTCCTTGCCTGCCTCTCCTCTCACCCACTGCCCTCCAGCCACAAAGACCTGCTCTCTGTGACTCACACATAGCAGGCTCTTTCCTGCCTCCAAATCTTTGCACATCCCCTTTCCTGCAACCTCGTCTCATGCTCCTTAACATGACAGCTTCATCTCATCCTCGGGTCTCAGTTCTAATGAAGAGACCCTCTTGATGACTAATTTCTTTGTCATATCAGCCTGTTTATTTCCTTCGTTATTCTTCCTGAAAACTGTAATTACCTCGTTCATTTACTTGACTATTTCCTGTATTCCCCAACAGAATGAAGCTCCTTGAGAGGAGGGCCTGTATCAGCATCTAGAGCAGTGGCTAGTGCATAGCAGACGTTCGGTGTGTGGAATGAATGAATGAATGAACGAACAAATGAACTTGGCACCATAACCAAGGCCTGTATCAATCCAAACAGCTGAGGCTGTGCTGCAGTAACAAGCAACCTAAGATCATAAAATGTATTTCTCACACTGTATATCCACATGGTTAGCCTCTGGGGAGATCTGGTCCTTGCAAGACCCAGGCTGATGAAGCAGCCACCGTCCCAAGTAGTGCCAATTGCAAGAGAGAAAAAGAGAGCTCTGAAGGGTCTCACACCGGCAATTAAATTACATTAAAGTAATTAATAAATCACAACTCATTGGCCAGAACAAAACATGAAAACATGGCCCCACTCCACCACAAAGGGCCGGGAAGTACAGTCCTCAAGTGGCCAGAAGAGAGGAAACTGCACTACATGGCACATAGCACCAATGACGACCACACAGCCTTTTACAAAATGACCCAAATAACCTTCCTGACCTCTTCTCCCTACACTCCTCCTCTGTGGCCCCTGCTGTCCTCCTGCCACAAGGAACTGCCCCTTCCCTCAACACCCATTCCTGTCACACCTCCACTCCTTTGCACATTCTGGGCCCTTGGTCTGGGATGCTCTTTGGATGTAACCACTATTCTGACCATTGGTTCATTTTGCCTGTTCTTGAACTTCATATAAATGGAACTGTATGGTGTGTACTTGTGTGCTTGGCTTTGTTGTTTGACACAATGTCTATGAAGTCCATCTGTGTTTTTGAGCGTACCATAGTGTCTTCTTTTTCTTGGCTTTGTAGTGGTCCATTGTGTGAAGAAAGAAACCATAATTTACATATCTATTTTCCTATTTAGAGCCTTTTGGGTTATTTCTAGTTAGGCACTTTTATGACTAAAGTTCCTATAAACATTCATTTGGCAGACATACGCACTCACTTCTCTTGAGTATAAATTTGGAGTGCAGTTGCTGAGTCATTAGGTGGGTGTGTGCTCACCATTCGTAGACACTCCCAAAGAGTTTTCCGAAGTCGTTGCCCCTTTGGTACTCCCACTAGCAGTGTGTGAGAGTTCTAGTTGCTCCACATCCTCCCCAACTTGACACTGTCAATCTTTTTAATCTGGGCATTCTGATGGGTACAGGGTAGCATCTCATTGTGCTTTGAATTCACATTTCCATGGTGACTAATGATGTTAAGCGCATGCTTACAGGTTTACTGGATAGTTCGAATTTCTTCATCCAACAAAATGCTATTGAGCATCCACAGTAGGCACAGTATTGAACATTGCACACAGTGTGTACTCAAGTTGCTGTAGCCATGGGGAGTAAATAACATTCAAGCTCCATGAGATTCCAAATTATTGCCTTGTTTAGGCAACTCAAACAGTTTTGCTTTTGGAAGAGTTTCCTTGAACACTATTAAAAATCTAAATAAATATACAGGAAAACCCTGACTGTTCTGTGGAAAATCCCAAATAAGGAAATATAACTGATCAGAAACAAAAGCAGAGGTCACAGTTATTAGACGTGCATTCATTCTGCAAATATTTCTTAAGCATGTATCGTGTGTGGGTGCTGCCAGGCCCTGGGTTGCAGCAGGGAACAATCTGGACACATGCCCTGGGCTAACAGGGCCCTAAGTGCAGCCCTTTCTGACATGACAGCACGCACACTGTTCGTGGTGCTTCTGTCATCTGCCCCTCCTAGACTGGGGCTGCTTGAGTGCAGGGTCCGGTCCTGTTCATGTCTGAGTCCCCATTTTATATATTGAGCACTGGGGCGTGTCCTGGCATGTTTTCAGGATATGTGTGCTGAATTACTAAGCCTGAATCAATCCATTTACTTACTTTACAGATGAAAAATATGAGACAGACAGAAGCTTAAGAATATAGACATTGCACCCAATAAAACAATAGCAGTGTTAGGATGCAAACCCAGTATCCTGTCCTAATTTAAAAACCTTTAACACATGTGCCACCACTATGATCTTTTTAAAATGTGCTTTATAAAAGCAGTCTATGTACCATCTCGTCCCACTTTCCACAGCTACATGCAAAGTAAAGTGGCAGGTTAGAGTCTGACCTCTCATTTCAGTTTGAATCTTTTCCACTACAGATTTTAAAACGATCTCAACATTTTTTTTTTTTAATTTGAAGCATTCTGCAAATTCTCGTGCTGACATCTTACTGCTATTAAGTGATGTCTCAATGGGAAAATAACAGGAGCCTCAACCCATCAGTATTTTCTTCCCTGGAGATCACTTCCTCATAGCAGGTCCGCCACATCAGCGGAACCCACTCAGATATCGTGGTCCCAGCTGCCTGGAAGCCTCTTTTCTGCATACCATTCTGTGAGAGCTGGCTGCCCGGAGACTCGAAAACCTGGTACTGCCTCCTCCCACAGTCACCTCCCCTTCCTCTGGCTTATCTCTGGTGTCAGAGAAGAATGCGGTCTTCAACTCTGTGCAATCCAGCCCCAGCACTTGGGGGGAAGAGCCCTCAGAAGAGCCAGCTGGGGTCTGGAGGGCAGTGTAGGGACAACCGCCTGACCTGACACCTGCCATCTAGGCCAGCCCCCTCACCCCTGCCCTGACTGCCAGAACTGTGAACAGAGCCAGACAGGGCTCCCTGGGAAAGCACCAGTTCTAGATCTCTGGGGCAACCCGTATGGGGTGGGTATTTATTTCTGGAGTTCTGGGAATGGGATGGGGTCAGAATCCCTGGAAACTCTGCCCAGGAACTTGACACTCACCAGGTGTTTTTATTCAGGCGTACCTGTGGGAAAACACCCCCAGTGTTAAAGAATAATGCCAGGGCAGGTGAGACTTGGTCGGCTGTGCAAATAAGCCTGGAGCCGAGAATAGGATTGTGAGTATTGGGCTGCCCTTTCTTCTCACTGGATAATTGGGACTCATCTATGAGACCTCAATGAGCCAATTTCCCTCTCTGGGGCTTAGTTTCCCCTCTCTAAAATGGACAGGGAGGAGTGGAACCAGACAAGTTCTGAAGTCACCTCTAAGGCCAAGAATCCCTGACTGATTTTTTTTTTAATCTAAGTCCAAAAAGAAATAGGGCCAAGTGTGTAATCATTGGCTCTTCCCCCAACCCCCACCCCCCGCCCGCAGGCTATGAGTCTTACTAACACTCTAACCTTGTAAAAATTTTCCATGACACCTTTCCCCCAAAGATCCATGAGAGTGTCAGGAGTCTGGAGTGGAAGCACCACTCCTTCCACCTCTGCCTCCACCCCCAGGCACCACGCCTCCCCAGTTCATCTCTCACCTGAGCCCTTCTCAAGGCTGCGGTGCTCACAGACCTGGGATGCGAATCTCAGGCATTTGAACTGAATGTTTGCTGTTTTGAGCTCTGCCCCCTCCACTCCACGGCACCATGGAGGACATTCTGCCGCACCATGTACTCTTCCCATTCATTTCTGAGTATCTGTCCTGAGCACCAGACTCCACCCTGGACACCTGGAATACCAAGAATAACGACGCGGCCCATTTCTCAGGAAGTTTAGTCCTACACTAGGGGGGCCATGTCAATTTGCCTGATGGCAGTTAGCCTGAGGCAAACTCAGATGCTGGGGGCCATGGATGCTCAGAGCAAGTTAGGTATGCCACGAAGTTAAAGCCACAAGAAGAACCCTCAAGCCAACAAGAAGCAGAAGCCGATGGGTAAATACCCCCACATTCTTTCCACTTGATGAAACAATCCTCAGGTATGTTCTCCAGTTTCTCGGAGGGTCCCCATGGGATTGAGTGACCTGCTCATTAACACACCTATAGTGCCTTCCCTTCCCTGTTTCCCTCCCTTCCTCCTTCTCCGTGCTTTTTGGGACCATCTCCCAAATAAGCTACCTGCATCCAAGTCCTTATCTCAGGGTGAACTTTTGAGGGGACCCACAGTAGTTACGGCAGAGTGAGGTGACATGGAGAGTAAGATGTGCAAGGGGAAGAGCTCTCAGGCAGAGGTTGCCACTCGGGGAAAGCGATGGTGGGCAGAAGGCAGCATGGCTTTTGGTGTGGTGTGTCATTAGGGGGACACACACTTTTTGGTGCTAGGGCTTTGTTATGGGACCTTAGCATTCTTGTCCAGAGGCGACAAACACTTCAGTCACCTTTTCTTGACCTCCCAGAGGTGCCGGAAGAAAACAAGAGAATGGAGAAGACAGTGGGGCCTTCCCAAGAGGTGCCCAGCGGCCCTGCCCAGGTGTCTACCTCAGTCCTGGGCCCTCGGGGGCCCAGGAAGTTGGCTTTGTTTCTTCTGAGAATGAGCTGCTCAACTATGAAAGAAACTTTCCCAACTTTCCAGACTTCTCACGTGATTTTGGTCCGTCTAGACATCTGGGAAAGGTTCTCTTGGGCTTACAGGGGATGTTACAGTGTGAAATGCTGGGGCCCATGGAATGCAATGTAAAAGCAGTGATGAACTACAGGCTGACTAGTTGGGTGCTCCGGAGCCTAGTCAGCCTCTGTAAACCTCGGTTTCTTTATCTGAAGCGTGGAAACAATAGTCAGACCCTGGTGACGATTTGATATGTTATGATAATGCACAGGGTGTTAGGCTCTGAGTCTAGTAAGTGCTCAGTTTAAAAATGGGGATGGTCAGCGGCCCCACCCACCTGACTCCTGGTGGCTCCACCCTGTGGAGGGCTGCGCAGGATCTGGACAGACTGAACCATGTGATTCCGGGGCAGGGCCTCACCCACCCACCTACCCTAAATCCTGACCAACACTCCCCCTCACAAGAGATCCACCAGCCCCATCCTCCCAACTCCTGGAGGCCCTGCCCTGCTGAGTTTGGGCTCCTCCCAGAAGAAGTTTGGACAGACTGAGCTGTGTGACCCTAGGACAGGGACCATTTTTCCCTCACATGCCTGAGCAAGGTAGAGCCCAACCTTGGTCTGTTTGGGACTGATAAACTCTGTTGGCCTTACCCTGATGACTCCCTGAGACCCTGCCCCAACGTAAAGGTGTATGAGCACCCAGCAGGTGGCAGCTAGGCTTGGTATACCCAGGGACTTTGCTTAATGGCCTCAAACCCAGCACTGGCACCAAGTTTGAATCTGTACCAACCTGGTGAACACCACTTGCCCCCACCCAGTGACTCACCGAGAACCTGCCTCATGCAACTTGAGTACTGCCAGATGTTCTTTCAGTGGCTCCACCTAACAGGCAGCCGGCAGGCAGAGGCAGTCAGAGGCAGATCTCGGGGTGTCTTGGGACTTTTGCTGACCCAGCCTCAGGTCTGATGCTGGTAAAAGCCAGCCTGGGTATGAAGCTTGGTCCTTCCTGCACACACCCAGGCCCAGCAGAGGCAGCTACAAACTGTGGATTGCTTTGTAGTTCCAAGCAGGTTGCCCAGGGCCAGCCATAGGTAGCATCTGACATTGGACTGCACCAGAGTCCCTGAACCAACAAGAGGCCCAGAACCAACACACGCAGGGGTCAGCCCAAATAACATCAGATCAGGATCCAATCACTTCACTAGTGGCATATCCAAGGGGAGATCTCAGCAGGTGACAGACCCTACTGAGGCAAATTCTGTACTGTGTGGTCAGTACCACAATGCAGCTCACATACTGTGTTCAGGGTTGAGCCTCACCGTCACTCAGCCTGAGGGTCTATCCCACACATGAATGGATCAATGACCATCAAGACTCAGTTACAACAGGAGGACCCACATAACCCACAAAAGGGAAATTCCTGGAGCATCCAACTCAGGTGATTGAGGAGACTGTGCCACCGGACCCCACAGGACACCCTACCAAGGCAGGGAGTCAGAGCAGATCTACCTAATACACAGAAACAAACACAAAGAGGCAGCCAAAATGGGGAAACTAAGAAATATGCCCCAAATTAAAGAACATGAGAAATCTCTAGAAAAAGAGCTAAATGAAATGGAGGCAAGCAAATGATCAGATATGGACTTCAAAAACTTGGTTATAAGGATGCTCAAGGAACTTAGTGAGAACTACAAGGTACTCAGTAAGACTGCAACAGCACGAAAAACGACAGACAAACTATAAAAAAAGAACCAGTCAGAAATAAAAATACAATATCTGAAATGAAGAATACACGGGCAGGAATAAATAGTAGGTTGGATGAAGCAGAGGATTGAATCAGTGATTTGGAAGACAAGGTAGAAAAAAACACCCAATCACAGCAGCAAAAAGAAAAAAGAATTTTAAAAATGAGGATAGTTTAAGGGACCTTTGGGACAATAGGAAACATGACAACATTCATATCATAGGGGTACCAGAAGGAGAAGAGAAAGAGCAAGGGATTCAGAACCTATTTCAAGATAATGACTGAAAACTTCTCTACCCTGGTAAAGTAAAAAGACATACAAGTCCAGGAAACACAGAGAGTCCCAGACAAGAACCCAAAGAGGCCCACCCCAAGACACATCATAATTAAAGTGGCAAAGGTTAAAGACAAAAAGAGAATCTTAAAAGCCACAGAGAAAGACAGTTATTTGCCTACAGGGGAGCTCCCATAAGACAGTGAGCTAATTTCTCAACAGAAACATTTCAGGTCAGAAATGGCAGGAAATATTCAAAATGATGAAAAGCAAGGGCCTACAAACAAAAGCTACTTTACCCAGCAAGACTATCATTTAAAATTTAAGAAGAAATAAAGAGCTTCCCAGACAAGAAAAAGCTAAAGCAGCCTGGCTGGTGTAGCTCAGTGGACTGAGCACAGGCCTGCGAACCAAAAGGTCACAGGTTCCATTCCCAGTCGGGGCACATGCCTAGGTTGCAGGCCAGCTCCCTGGTAGGGGCAGGTGAGAGGCAACCACACATTGATGTTTCTCTCCCTCTCCTTCTCCTTCCCTTACCTTCTTTCTAGAAATAAATAAATAAAATCTTAAAAAAAAAAAAAGCTAAACCTATTTGTCGCCACCAAATCAATATTACAAGAAATGTTGAAGGGCCTAGAAGGAGGAGGAGGAGGAGAAGATCATATTTAAAAGAAAAAATGGTAGTAATATGCACCTGCCAATAATCACTTTAAATGTGAGTGGCTTAAATGCTCTGATGAAAAGACATAGGGTAGCTGAATGGATAAGGATACAAGGCCCATATATATTCTGTCTACAAGAAACCAACCTCAGAACAAAAGATATACACAGACTGAAAGTCTGTGGGAAAAAATATTTCATGCAAATGGAAAGGGAAAAAAAGCTGGGGTAGCAATACTTATATCCTACAAAAATAGACTTTAAAACAAAGGCTACACAGTGAGAGATAAAGAAGGGAGTACATAATGATAAAGGGAGCAATCCAACAAGAGGATATAACCCAAGTAAACATTTACACACCCAGCATAGGAGCACCTCAATATGTAAAGCAAATCTTGATGATCATAAAGAACAAGACTGACAGTAATACACTCATAGTAGAGGCTTTTAACGCCCCACTGACATTAATGGATAGATCTTCCAGACCGAAAATCAACAAGGAAACAGCAGCCTCAAATGACACACTGCATCAGATGGACTTAATTGAAATCTTCAGAGCATTTCACCCCAAAGCAACAGAACAGAATACACATATTTTTCTTTTTTTTTAAGATTTTATCTATTTAAAGAGAGGGGAAGCGAGGGAGAAAGAAAGGGAGAGAAACATCAATGTGTTATTGCCTCTCGCATGCCCCCTGCTGGGGACCTGGCCTGCAAACCAGGTGAATACCCGGACTAGGAATCGAACCAGCAACCTTTTGGTTCACAGGCCAGCACTCAATCCACTGAGCCACACCAGCCAGGGCTTGAATATACATGCTTTTCAAGTGTACACGGAACATTTTCTAGGATAAACCACCTTTTAGGACACAAAACAAATCTTAATAAATTTAAGAAGATTGAAATCATATCAAGCATCTTCTCTGACCACAATGGTATGAAACTAGAAATCAACAAGAAAACTGAAAAACATTCAAAGACATGGGGGCTAAATAACACATTACTAAACAATGAATGGGTTAACAATGAGACTGAAAAGAAATAATAACAATAACAACAACAACCATAAAGACAACAAAAATAAAAAGGGGATGGTGGTGACAAGCAGAGTGTACCTGGGTGAGACTGCTGAGCAGTCTGCCGTTCAGTGTCTGCCCCCAGGCTCCCCAGCTCAGGGCAGCCTACCCAGAGTGTGTCTGCTTGGGTTTGGTATGAGCAGAGCCAGAACACCAGAGCAGTGCGGAGGGCTGAGCTCAGATGTCAGGTCGGCCTGTCCAGTCCAGGCCCTGCACACCAGTGATGAGCTAGGCAGTGAGCAGCAGAGATAAGACTTTGGCTCAGAGGGCCTGGGGCTCTGAGCAAGTTCTGGCAATGACCTCAGGGGAGTTCTGCAACCAGGGCCTCTCCAGCCCCCTTTCCCCCCTGGTGTACAGAGCAGCACCCCATCATTGTTCCCTGGGGTTCTCTTTTTTTTAATCCTCACTCAGGGACATTTTTTTTTTTTTTCATTTCTTTTAGAGAAAGGGGGAGGGCAGACAGGGAGAGAGAGAAAGAAAGAAATTGATGGATTGGTTGCCTTCACATATGCACCTTGGCTGGGGATTGAACCCATAACCCGGGTGTGTGCCCTGATCAAGAATCAAACCTGCAGCCTTTTGGTCTATGGGACCATGTTCCAAGCAACTGAGCCATGCCAGCCAGGGCTAGATTCCTCTTTTATAGCCCTCCATGGGGACCAACTTACTTCTTCCTCAGGGTCTCTGTTTGAACAGGTGGTTTCAGCTCCCTCTCACCTAGGCAGCCCTGCCTGAACTCCCCCAAGCCCTGCTGGCATCAGGTGGTCCACTGCCTCTAGGGTAGACCTTGTTGAGAGAAGCTGATGTTTTAATTGACCTGTTGGGTGCTCTCTGTGCTTAGTGAAGCAAGGGCCTCACCTGAGGCCACCCACTGGCCTCCACTTCTCCCTCCCACTTGGTGTCCTGTGTTTTCCATGGCATGGAGTTTCTACCTCGGGGCCTGGGCTCTCTGGGTGATGACCGTGCTGCCCCAGACATGGTTGCACAGAACAGGTCTCTCCCTGCCTCCACCTGGGCCTGAGAAAGGAATGCTTCTGAGCAGTAAGACCCCTGCTGGCACAGTGGCTGAAAGGGTAGTTTTGAGGTTTGGGGTGAAGAAGGTCAAAAAAGGAGATCCCCTGGGATGTGCAATTATCCAGTTAACTCAACATGCCAGTTCAGAGGTGTCCTGTGTTTCCTCAGGGCTGCTGAGATAAGGGCAGGCAGGAGGAAAGATTCATGGAGCTCTGGTCTCAGGGTCTGTACACAGCACTGAGGATGACTAACCCTGGGCCTGGCAGGAGGGGATGTGCAGATCAAAGGTCCTCCGACAAAACAACCCACGCTGGAACTGAGGGGGCAGGGCATTGCCTGCCCGGAACAGATGTGCGCTAAACAGGCTCGCACAGCATCACCAGGGCTTCGAGGAGACCGGGGGTTTTGTCAGCCAGGATCAATAACCCCGGCTCGCAGGTGGGAATGTTCTTTCTGCATTTCTATCCTCTTTATTTATTCCCACTACTTATGAGAGACAAACCTCCACTCTGTCACCGCACTGGGTCTCAGAGAAACTCAACCAATCCTCTTGGGGACTTCCAGATCTGCTTTGAGCCTGCCCCTGTCCCAGACTCCTCTGAAGACCCATCTCCGGCCACTTTCCCCTGTGCATCTCTGCAGACCTTCCTATGGACTGGGCACCTTCCTCCTTTGGGGCACGGGGCTTCCTCCTCATACCAGCTCACCATTCATTCTTCAAGCATTCCAAAAAATGGAAACCACCCGGCAGGAGGATCAGATTCCTGTGAGGTAACTGTGCCACCTATGCCTCACTTTGCCCATCAGCTTTCACCCCTCCCCTTGGCCAGGAGAGCTGACTCCATTTCTCAGGCCTGGAAAGGCAGTGTAAGGTGAGATGAAGATGGGGGAGGGCTGGAAGGAGGTAGCAGGCCTGGAAAGGGGCAGGTCCAGGCCCAGAGTGGGAGGAGCAGACAGGCAGTAAGGGCGTTGGCTGAAAACCACAATGTAAGGAAGGATGGGAGGCCAGGACTGGGGTATCTCAGGCCTCTCAGTGGGTGGAGCTGGAGGCAGGAGCATCTGGGAAACCGGCCTCCCTCTGGAATTCAGAGTTGAGCTGCTGTGTAAGTCACTGGCTCCTGGGATCTAGAAGACAAGAGTGAAAACTACAAAGGGGCATCCAGGAGTGCCACACTCCAAAAGGACAGATTCTGGTGAGTATGACACCCTGCTGGACACATGGATTCCTGACCTCAGTTTCCAGGCTCTTTCTCACTGCCTGGACACCAAAATAGCAAGAGGGAGGCCTGGGTGGTTGTTCAGAGACTCAGTGGTCAGCAGAGATAGGTGGAGCAGAAATACACACCTACAGAAATGAGAGAATATCAAGGCCAAGGCTTGGCTGAAAGTAGCTTTGCCACTCCTAAACTAGCCCTGGCTGCCTGATCTACCCCTACCTGATCTCCCAGCTGCCTTGTGCTCCTGGGTACTCCAGAAAGTCCACATCTGGTGACTCTCAGCCATCCTTCCAGGCATGGGAGACCTCAGGAGCTTTGGCTTTTGTTGAGAACAGCGTGAGACCAGGAAAGTCTTGACTCCAGGTTCCCAAGCCTCCCAGCTGTCTGGGGCCTCCTTTCTTCCCTGAAGGCAACCCTGAGGGCCCTTCCCAAGAAAGAGACTCCAGAACTTATTAAATGTGACCTGCAAACCAGGTGACAGGCAAACTAGGACTCACCTGAGGCTGGGCAGTTCTAAGGGGGAAATGGGGGCAAATGAGTTTTGCTGGGACTGAAAAAGTCTTCCTCAAGTCCCTTCTTTATGTTCCAGCAGAGCCACATACCTGAAGTCATTCACTGGCTCCTTATCAATAAATGTTTATGCAGCAGCACCCGTGGCCCTGGGGGGTTTGCAGTGATAAAGGGCAAATTCCCTTCCTTCAGGAAGCTCATGTGATGGGAACAAGTAAACTGAGGAGGGTACTGGGAGATTGGGGCCCAGATGGGACAGAGGAGGGAGGCCTTCTGCAGGAGGGCCCCTGTGGGTTAGCTTCCAGAGAATTAGAGGGAATTAGAGGGAAGGGCATCGCTGGCAGAAGGAAGAGCAGGAGGTGCCACGGTGCACGTGGGGGAGATGATGGGGGAAAGTGGGCAGAGGCAAAGTCACTGTGCACCCAGCGCCGCTGGGGAACATCCGGGACTTGCGCTCCTCCTCAAAGCCTGGTGGTAGGGGGCGCTTTACACATCGTTTGAGGGTGTTTCTTCAGGATTTAGTGGGCTGTCACCTTGTTCTCTTCGCAGCCACGCACCATGTGGTTGGCCCTGCTGCTATCGTTGTTGCCCACGGTGCGGCCTCTGAGCCTGGCCGGTCCTCAACACCAGGGGCCCCCTCTTTTCCGGCTCATTCAGCAGGGCCCCTCTGGAAGCCGGGCCAGAAACACCACGGACTCGCCCTGCGAGGGGCTCTTCCCCACAGGGGCCACGACCTTGACCCTGGCGAACCGCAGCCTGGCACGCCTGCCGACCTGCCTGCCCAGCTCGCTGCGCAGCCTGAACGCCGGCCACAATCTGCTGAGCGCCCTGAGCGCGTCTGAGCTCGGCCACCTGCCGCAACTGCAGGTGCTGACGCTGCACCACAACCGCATTGGCACAGTGCTCTGGGGCCCCGGCTGGCCCACGGGTCTGCACACGCTAGACCTCGGCTACAACAAGCTGGCCGCCCTGCCACCGTGCGCTGGGCCCGCTCTGAGCAGCCTTCGAACGCTGGAGCTCGCCGGGAACCCCCTGCAGTCGCTGCCGCCCGGGGCCTTTGCCTGCTTCCCCGAGTTGCGTCTACTCAACCTCTCCCGCACCGCGCTGGGCAGCGGCGCCCAGGTGGACATCGCGGACACCGCCTTCGCACCCCTAGCCACCCTCGAGGTCCTGGACCTCAGCGGCACGCTCCTCAAGCAGGGTGAGTCCTGGGCTCCATCGGTTTTTAGAAGCAGCTAGGCATGTTCTCCTGGGCCGGCCTCTAGATTTCCTGAGCCACACACACCCTGCTGGGAACACCTCACGGAGTTGTTAATTCTTTGAATCCCGATGTAGGAACTATCATCTCGGTTTTGCGTTAAGAGGAAACCGAAATCCAGAAAGGTGAATGGCCCGAAGTCTCACAGCTCATTAAGTGTTGTCTCCAAATCCAAATCCAAGCTTTCTGGGTCCAGAAACCAAACTTTAGCCTCTCTGTGGCACTGCGACCCAGCAGAGCTGGAGAATGGTAGTAGAATGGGGAAGTGGATGCATTGATTCAGAGCTCATTAGCACCAAACAGGCAGTTCATGTGATGCAAACAATGCTCTGAGGGTGACTTCACGGCCCTTTCTACTTGGTTGGCCAAAATCGTGTCTGCAAATGTTGACCCCTTTAAACGATACACAGGAGGGAGGTAAGAATACCAGTACTTCTGTACTTGGTGTATTCTGACTGGTTCACAAGGTTGGTTTCATTATTTTAAAAAAACATTTCATGTGACTAGAATCACCTCTCCCACCACCACAAAGAAAGAAAAGAGCAAGAACTGGAAACAGAGGGGAAGGGACACATTATCCATATATGAGGAGAGCCACATAATTAGGTTTCTGGGCCTCACTCAGCCTTCTGCTTTTCTCCCCCTTCCCTACCTTCCTCAAAAATTCCTTCACTCCTGGTAGCCATCAGAGTGAAGTTTGGGGTATTTCCATGTGGGGTTTAACAAGAAGGTAGGAGAGCAGCAGAGTTGGAGACAGTGTCCTGGTTCAAGTCCTGGCTCTGTCCTTTCCCAGCTGTGTGGCCTTGGGCTTATCATTCTCCTCTCTGGCCTCAGCCACCTCGGGCCAGAAGGAAGGAATGAAGGAGGGAAGGAAGGAAGGAAGGAAGGAAGGAAGGAAGGAAGGAAGGAAGGAAGGAAGGAAGGAAGGAAGGAAGGAAGGAAAGGAGGGAGGGAGGGAGGGAGGGAGGGAGGGAGGGAGGGAGGAAGAAAGGAACTGGCCTTTCAACCCAAATGGCCCGTGCTCCTGAGATCCCCAAAGTTGCCACTGTGCCCATGCTCAGCAATGACACTCACAACTCGCCTTTTCACTCTGGGTGTTTCAGTAATGCCCTGCCAGCCTCCTAAGTTAGTGTCTTCCTGGGTAGTGGGCAGTTTCCCCTCTGTGTTTCAGTTCAGTCAGGGTGGATCAGAGACCTGCCCAAGCTCATGTCCCTCTACCTAAAGAACATGCCCAGGCTGAGAAGCCTGGAGGGGGACATTTTCAAGATGACCCCTGACCTGCAACAGCTGGATTGTCAAGATTCCCCAGCACTTACCTCTGTCCAGACACACATCTTTCAAGACACTCCTCGCCTACAGCTCCTTCTGCTCCAGAAGTAAGTACCGGTATTTCTGAATCACATGACTCAGTTTTGCCCATTACACTATACTAAATAGGTATAACTATTTTATAAAGCATACCAGACTCTAATTATCCTCTGATGGCTCCTTCAAGTCCTCTCTAGGGTTTTGTTTTTCCTTACCCTTTGGGTGGTATCTGTGGGCAGGTCCCAGGTAGTCCCTCCAGCCTCAAACCGTGCATCTCAGTTCCGTCCAGAGTAATATTAAAACTCCAAACTCTCATGCATGTAAGGCTTCCTTTAAGCTCAGGATGAGTCACCTGCATGGGAAGAAGGGGTGAGGGCATCAGGTTCTTTATTTCTCCAGCCACGTGCTCCCCCGTGTGAGCAGTCAGCCGCGGGTCTAGGGAGGGAAAGTGAGAGAGTAGAACCGTCCTACTTGCAGTCAGCACCCAGGGGTGGTGCCTCCTGGCCTAGTGATGTCCAAAGTGACGCTCTACCCACCCTCCTTCCCAACTTCTAACAGGAAGGGCAGCATCCCTTTGAAAAAGGTCCCAGGCCACCTCCTTTCCTGGGCACTCACACCTGGGCCCTGGGAAGTAGCCACTTCTGTCTTTTCTCTGCCTGCTCCAGCCCCAACCAGAGTGCTCCACTTCAGCGTTTGTCATAAAGGAAAGGAGAGAGAAGATGTAGAGCACTTAGCTCACAGCCTGTCAGATGGTTGTGCTGTGTAACATTAATACAGATGACGGTGGCTGTGATAACAGTGATGATGGCAATGATGAAAGCGATGGTGATGGTGGTAGTGGCGATTGTGAGGATGTTGGCAATATGGTGTCTTGGCGATAGTGACCATAATGGCGATAATAATGATGGTGGTGGTGATATGTTGATGAGAGTGATACCTCTGGCTCAGACTCCTCTTTTGACCTTTAGACTGAAGCAACATTGTGTGCAAGGCATCAGATGTGGAGCCAAACAGCCTGGGCTCAAATCCTGACTCCACCACTCACTAGCTGTATGAGTTGGGGCAAGTTACTTAGCACTTCCATAGCTCAGTTTCCTCATCTGTGAAATGAGGACCAAAAAGGAAGCCCAAGGTCATTAAGAGCATTGCCCAAAGTAATATCATCTAACGGTTAGATGGTATACTAATCCCTAAGAGAATGGTTTTCCCATACACCACCATGGCCCTCTGGGAATCGTTTAGAACTGATTGTAAAAGCCTGACAATTGATTTTCTGTGTATTTCAGCTGCAACCTGAGTTCCTTCCCTCCTTGGACCCTGCATTCCTCCCAGGTCCTATCCATCAACCTCTTTGGCAACCCCCTCACTTGCAGCTGTGAGTTGTCATGGCTCCTTGTGAATGCAAAGAAGATAGTCCTAAGCAGGTAACACATTTACAAAGCAGGTGACTAAAGGGTGAGGGTCAGCCACCTGGAACTGAAGTTGTCCCAGCTCATGTCTTGCTCACATAACCGGGCTGGGCATGCTGGCATTGTTGGGCAGGGTGGCTATCTGTCATGTAGTCACATTCAGGGACCCAGCTAACGGAGGCTCTGCTTCCCTTCCGGTGAGTCAGGGAGGCAGAGAGCATGGAGAAATAGATATGGAAGGTTTTAGTGGGCCAGACCAGGAGGTAGGGCTCATCACTACCTCTAACATCCACACTTAACTGCAAGGAAGGCTGGGAAATGTAGTCTAGCTGTGTTCCCAGTAGGAAAAATAAATGGCCTAAGTGAACAGTTAGCTTGTCTCTGCCAAAGTAAAGTTATCATTGCCCCATTTTACAGATGAGTGGGCTGGGGCCAAAAGAGGAGGGGTATTTGCTTAGATTCATGCAACTGCTGGGTGGAGGAGGCAGAATCCACCTTCCTCCAAAATTGTGCTTAAGCACTGGGCTCCCATGAGTCCCCCAAATGGAGCCTGGCCTCCTGTGTCATTCAGGACTTACAGAACTATAGTGGGACAGACAGAAGTCCTATGAAAACTTCTCATTGGCTCTTACCTGAAAGAGCTATTTTTGCAGTGGGGCCTCATGCCCAGGTTGGCCACAAGAAGAGGATGGGGGCTGGGAACACCTCTGGTCTTGAG
The DNA here is from genome assembly GCA_004024845.1 of Tonatia bakeri. Lineage (NCBI taxonomy): Eukaryota > Metazoa > Chordata > Mammalia > Chiroptera > Phyllostomidae > Tonatia > Tonatia bakeri. Next base: position 103,629 of record PVIA01003863.1, on the reverse strand, counting down.
CACCCTAAAACCAGCTCCATCAGCTCACTTCAGGAGACATCCCCTGTTCTGTAGGGGTCCTTTTCTCACCTCCCACCCAAGCCTGGAAATGAGTGAGGCTCAGTCTGTCCCTTTCTCCGCTTCATGTGGATTCCAAAGACAAGTACCCAGGCCCTCTGCAGTGAAGGGTCGAACTTTGTATTAATGAAGAGGTTGAGAGTGCAGGCTCTTCACAGCATGTCCTACTGTTCATTTTGGCTGCATTAACTTAACCTCTCTGGGCCTCTACCACCTCATCTGTAAAATGGGGATAACAGTGCCTACCTTATAAGGTAGTACAGATTAAATCCATCAAGACAGTAAAGTGCTAACAGTAGTCCCTAGCACATGTCAAGCACTCAGAAGAATGTTAACTAGTGTGAGTATTGTGACTAGTACTCACGGCCAGGAAGCAGACAGGTGAGAACACTTAGAGAATCTGGACTGCCTTTCATAGTGTTTACCCAGGTTTCAGCTCTGCCATTTGCTGGCCGTGGCATCTCAGGCAGGTAGTTCTTTCTGAGCTTGTTTCCTCCTCTGCCTCCTGGGAGCCTCCTCCACAGGTTGCTTTGAAGGTCAGTGAGGTGATGTGTGTCTAGTGTGTACCCTGAGGTACCTGGTGGACCTGTTGACAAGCCTTAGCAAAAGGAATTCTCTGCATTGAGTACACAAAGGCCAGCACAAAAGCAGTTTTGATGCCAAAAATACCTTTTATCTGGTTAACTTCCCTTCCAGGGCAGCTGACACTCTGTGCACACCAGCTGCAGGATCCCCGGGGGCCTTCTCAGCTCCTCTCCCGCTGTCCCAGCTGCCCAGTGTGTGTCACTGGGACCAAAGCACCACTCTCCTTGATTCTAACCCAACCTCCTCCTTCTGCTGCACCCAGACACCACCCACACAGGGTCCCTTCACTCGGCCCAACACAGCCCCCTCCACTCAAGCTGTGAGAGGCCGACAGAGTGTCACCACAGCCCCCTCCCACACTGTGGGCCCCACCTCAGGAGCTGCATTGTCACACAGCAGTGTCCGGGAGGGGGCCACGGCCTCCGCTACCATCTCTACATCAGGCCCCAGAAACTCCAGCCATCCACCTAGGGCTGGAAGCACAGCTGGGACAGAGCACAAGGAACATGCAACCCAGTTTGTCCTTGGCCCTAATATCTCAGCTGCCGCCACCCCACGGGCCAGCAAACAGCTTGGTCTCTTCCCTGCCTCCCGGAACCCCCTGAGCACACCCCGGCACAACTGGAAGACACAGGCCACCCCGCAGGCTCCCCACCCAAGCCCTTCCAAGGATGAAATTCCAATCCTGCTTTTGGACGACTCAAGTGAGAGTGAGGATGAGGAGGTCCGAGAGCCTCCCAAGGACGTCCCCTGTGATTACCACCCCTGTAAGCACCTCCAGACCCCGTGCGCAGACCTGCAGAGACGCTTGCGGTGCCGGTGCCCCGGTCTCAGCCGGGAAAACACTATCCCAGACCCTCCCAAGCTTCAAGGGGTGTCAGAGACCACCGATACGTCTGCGCTTGTCCGCTGGTGCGCCCCTAACTCGGTGGTGCGCGGCTACCAGATCCGCTACTCTCCGGAGGGCTGGCGGGGCAACCAGTCGGTGGTAGGGGACATCTACGCCACTGCCCGGCAGCACCCCTTGTACGGGCTCTCCCCGGGCACCACGTACCGCGTGTGCGTCCAGGCGGCCAACAGCGCGGGGCTGAGCCAGCCGCAGGCCTTGGGCTGGAGGGAGCCGTGCGCCACCTTCACCACCAAGCCCAGCTTCGTGCTCATCTTTGCGGGCCTGTGTGCCGCCAGCGGCCTGCTGCTCGTGTGCACCCTGCTGCTGACCCTGTGTCTCTGCAGACGGGGCCGGAGACCACACAGGCAATGCTACGACACGCACCTGGTGGCCTACAAGAACCCGGCCTTTGACTACCCGCTGAAACTGCAGACCTTCAATTAGCCCAGCTTCCCCTCCCCCTGTCGAACTGGAGAATCACCGCCCTTGGCTCTGACCGTCTCTAACTCCCGAGAAGCCAAGCACTCCTCCGGCACACACTTTCCTTCCTTCTACTTCGCTGTGGCTGTTTCCAGAAACGTGGTGGCCCACGTCAAGCCACTCGTATAGGAACAGGCCATTCTTATTTTTTAATAGCCACCGGTGCTCCTCGGTGTACAGAACTGTGTGTAGAAGGAAGAAGAGAGAAAACAAATTCTCCAGTCCAGCCTCTTATACTACATTAGTGACACTCTCAAGCCCTTTTAGGAAGTTGAGGGCATTATACTAAGTGAAATAAGTTCTGTCTGGTCAAGCTCCGGCAGGGCACATGTTAGTAAAGGAATGGACTCCCGTGGGTTCTCGACCTCAGAACTGGGCATGAGGAAAAGCACTGGTGGTTTCCTGAGGCCTTCTGGGTTGCTCAGTCGCTTTTCAGGATATGGCAAAAATGTGCTTCTAGCTTTAGAGTTAAAACAGCAAGCAGTCTTTTCACGTCTTTGCCCATTTTTTAATTGGCTTGTTTTTTTGTTATCGAGTTTGAATAAGTTCTTTATAAATTTCGGATATTAACCCCTTATCAGATGTATCATTGGCAAATATGTTCTATTCAGTGGGGTGGTTTTTTTTTTTTCATTTTTGTTGATGGTTTCCTTTCCTGTGCAAAACTTTTTAGTTTGATGTAGTCCAAATTGCTTTTTTTTTATTGTTTCCCTTGCCTGAGGCAATATATCAGAAAAAAAAATATTACTATGAGAAATGTCCAAGATTTTACTACCTGCTTTTCTTCTAGGATTTTCATGGTTTTATGAGTTTACATTAAAGTCTTTTATCCACTTTGTGTTTATTCCTGTGTTGGCATAAGGAGGTGGTCTAGTTTTTTGTTTTGTTGTGTTTTTTTTTGCACGTCTGTCCAACTTTTCCAACACCATTTATTGAATAGACTATCTTTATCCCACTGTATGTTCTTGCATCATTTGCCAAATATTGACTGTAAAGGTATGGCTTTATTTCTGGGCTTTCTATATTCCATTGATCTCTGCGTCTGTTTTTATGCCAGTACCATGCTGTTTTGATTACTACGGCTTTGTAGTATAGTTTGAGTCAGGTAGCTTGAGTCCTCCAACTTTGTTCTTCTTTCTCAAGATTGCTTTGGCTTATTAGGGGTTTTTTTATGGTGTGCACCCCTATGTTCACTGTAGTTTATTTATAATAGCCAAGATCTGGAAGCAACCCAAGTGTCCATCAGTAGATGAGTAGATAAAAAAGCTGTGGTACATTTACAAAATGGAATACTACTTGGCCATAAAAATGATGAAAATCTTATCCTTTGCAACAGCATGGATGGACCTAGACAGCATTATGCTAAGTAAAATAAGTCAGCCAGAGACAGATAAGTACCACATGATTTCACTTATATGTAGCATCTAATGAACAAAATCATCTAACAAAATAGAAACAGACTCATAGAGAGAGAGCAAACTGACACCTGTCAGAGGGGAGGTGTTATGAGGCTGGGTGAAAAAGATGAAGGGATTAAGCAAAAACAAACAAACTCATGGACACAGACAACAGCATGGTGATTACCAGAGGGGAAGGGAGTTGGGGGGGAGGTAGAGGAGGGTAAGGTGGTGATAAATGGTGATAGGAGACCTGACTTGGGGGAGTGCACACAGTACAAAATACAGTTGATGTATTACAGATTTGTACACCAGAAACCTACATAATTTTATCAACTGTCATGCCAATATTTTTGATTAAAAAAAATAACCCAGTCTTCTGGGAACAGTTGTGAAACACAGGAAAGACTGTCCTTTCTAAAGTCAATGTTTGCCCCAGCTGGTATGGCTCAGTAGATTCAGCACCGGCCTGTGAACTGCCAGGTCGCTGATTTGATTCCCCATCAGGGCACACGCCCGGGCTGTGAGCCAGGTCCGAGACAGTCAGACCCATGATTCTCTCCCTCCCTTCTCCTGTCTGAAAATAAATAAAATCTTTAAAAATAAAGTCAATGTTTATTGCATTTTATCTAAGTGGACAAAGGAGCTGTGAACGTTTTTTTTTTTTAAGGACGCATAATGTGCTCATTTTCAGGAAGTTTTTTTAGAGAGAAGAAATGAGCAGAGGAGAACCTCAGGCTCTAGCCTGAAGCCAAAACATTTCTCTGCATTGCACAATGCCTTCATGACTTGCATGTGTGTGTGGGATGTGCCTTACTCCATCCTTCCTCATTTTTATACAATCTTAGGGAAAAGGTGATTTTATAAAATTATAATGGGGGTCATATTTCTAGATTCTAATTTTCTAGAGTAGTATTGATGTTGGTTTTCTGTGGCTATCCCAACAATGATCACAAACTGGGTGCCTTAAAACAACAAAAATTAATTCTTATCGCTCAGAAATCCACAATCAAGGCATCAGCAGCACTGGTTCCTTCTGGAGACTTGGAGAATTATTCCATGCCCCTCCCCCAGCTTCTGGTGGTTGCCAGCAGCCCTTGGTGTCCCTTGGCTTGAACATCTATCACTCCTATCTATGTATGCCTTCGTTGTCTCAAGACATTCTGTGCATGTGTAGCCAAACGCCCCTCTTTTCTATTATTTCCCCCCTGCTTTATTGAGATACATGGTATAAAACACTAAGTTTGAGGTGTATACTGTGACTTGATATATGTACATATTGGGAAATGATTACAATAAGATGAGCGAACACTTCCAGCACCTGACGGTTACTAAGATCTACTGTCTCCGCACTTTCAAGGATTTAATACAGTATTGTTAACTACAGTCGTCATGTTGTCTTCTGGGGATCATTAGGTCCCTGGAACTCATTCATCTTGTAACCGGAAGTTTGTACTTTGACCAGCTTCACCCATCCCACCCTCACCCCTGAGAACTACCAACCTGTTTCTATGAAGTTTTTTTTTTTTTAGATTCCACATATAAGTGAGGTCATATAGAATTTGCCTCAGACTTATTTCACTTAGTGTAATGCCCTCAAGTTCCATGCTGCTGCAAAAATAACCATTTCCTTTTTATGGTTGAATACTCTACTATCCCAGTGTGTAGACATACATCGTGCCTTCTTTATCCATTCATTCACTGCCAGACAACTTAGGTCGTTCTGTCTTTTGTAAATAATCCTGCAACAAACATGGGTATTCAGGTATCTCTCCAAGATAGTAATTTCATTTCCTTCAGATAAACACCCAGAAGTCAAATTTCCTTCTTACAAGGACCCTAGACACTGGACTAAGGCCGACCAAATTCAGTATGACCTTATCCTACCTAACTGGATTACATCTGCAAAGATCCTATTTCCAAATAAAGTCACATTCAAAGGAGCCAGGGGTTAGAATTTGAACATCTTTGAGGGAGACAGTTAAACCCACAACAGCATTTATTTCTACTGTAAAAAAAAAAAAATCTAGTTTGATTCTCTTGTATCTTTTGTTTCCAAAATGTGCAGCAATAAAAAACCCTGCTGCGGAAACTGAGCACATTCAAGTTTGGGCTGAATAACTGAACCGTACTATATATTTCTAGATCTTTGGTTCTGAAAAAAAGCTCCCCCAAATTCTAAAGTGTGTGACTAGGTTCCTCCCATATGTAATCGAGAGAAACTGAACTGATTTAAAAGCTATCTACCAGTTCCTAATTAAACTTTTTTTTAAGTGGCACAGCAAAATCCAAAAATGTGAGTAACAAGCATAGAGTCTACCACTGAGACTGAGTCTGTTGTGTGGTGGCACCAGAAGGAATTTCTGCCATGCATTGAGTCTGTGTGCATCAATACTCACACCTGCCTAATACGACTCCAACATTTTGTAAACGCATAGAACTGACATTTTATAACAGCTCAGTATCAAAAAACCTTAGGAGACTTGGACCCCTTTTCTAAGGGTTGAGGTGGCTTGAAGGTGAGCCCTTAATTCTAAAGAGACTGCGAGTCCAACCCTTAAGTCGCTCCAAATTACATCAACACTGCACTGAAGCAAACACAGTGAAGTGCAGAATCCTCACCTTTCCCGCAGCTACTGTATTTCCAGTCCTCTCTTCTTGGGACACCGTTTCTATGTGCTCACACTTGGCTAGTGCTGAGACAGGCTCAGTGTGCCTGCTGGGTGGTCCAGACTTCTGCCTTCAGTCTCACTGCCTCCCTGGCTAAGACTACACAGGAGATTCCAGAAGGAAAGAACCAGACGCATGCCACCTCTGTTCCCTCTCACCGCCCTCCATTCTACTCAACGGCAGTGTCCCTGCCTGCAGGCTTCTCCGAGTCCCAAGCCAAGGGTGGCTGAGCAGCTAGTCTGGGAACAAGGGGGCCAGAACCTTGCAAGAGAGGGGCACGCTGATCCAAGGATGCCACCACGAGACGTGAATTTTCTTTATAACTTCCCACTTTAATCAAACACAGGGAAAGAGGTTGTTTAGATAATCACATTATCTAAATAATTTCACATTATTCTTGGGTTAGAACCAGCCCAACTGGTAGCAAGGGACCACCACTGAGGAGAGGGAACACCAGCACCAGCCTCATCTTCCACTTCCTTCTCCCTGTATCTCCCATTCTCCTGGACACACTGCTAGGGAGAGTGAGGACTTTCACGTCAGAAGGTCCCAAACCAATGACTTTCTACAATGTAAGTGCAAGTGACATACCTGAACAAACTTCAGGACTCAGAAAACCTACACAACAAATGACTACAGTATGCTATACAAAACACCCAAGACGAAGGTACCTTTTCTTCCAGCTTTTTTATTTTAACATCTCAACAACAAAAAATTTCCCCAAAGTTTAAAAAACTTGAAAAAATACAGTTTTGTATTATTTACAAACATATAAGTACAGGTTCCAATATCATACAAACATCACCACGATAGAAATACAGCGGGAAGGCATGATATAATCCACTGCCTCCTGGATGGTGTCGGCTCATGGATGTCTTCACGTCCCACTGCCCTCTGCTACTTGTTATCCTGATACATAAACTAATAGGCACCTGAGAGGTTGGAAGACTACTGAACATGGACTTCAACACCGTATATTTTGATCTTCATAACCCCTTTATAAGGATACTCCATCCACAACTAAGCTACCTTTACTGTCAGTATCCTAAATGATCAAATATTAACCACGGGAACTGTTAACATGTACACCAATCGAATTAAACATAAAATTGTGTAGCCAAGTTGTGTAGCCTATATATTTAAATCCAGGAAATTCCCTAGTGCTTTGTGAACAATCTAAAATTTATTAAAGAGAAATTTCCATGCTTTGGACTATTTTTTAAAAAAACATTTAAAAAAATGACTGACAATAATTGGAATTAATTGGTTCCTTATAAGCTAATCAAGAAACTTAAAAAATTCTAAATGATAGTTTTATTTGTATTTAAAAATACATTGAAAATTCTGCATATGCCCATGATCAAGCTTATTTTCAATGCCATTACTTAAATATTGACGACATGGTTTGTTGAGACAAGTCCTTTTTCAAGCTGAACACCTAAAGAGGGAAACTCCTGTAGAATTCTCCTGGGCCTGCCGCCGATGATGTGTATCGCTTCCTTGCTAACCATGATGCATGACCTTCAACTGCCTTTTATCACCTGAACCGTTTTCCGGCCATAGCGGTAGTAACTGTAAGCTGACGCGGCGGTGGTGGAAGCCGTGCAGCACCTGTAATGGAAAGAAGGAACAGTCAGTCGTCAGGTCAAAAACTCAGCAACTTGTGACAATCATAAACAATACATTTAAAAGAGTTATTTAAAAAGTAAAAAAGGCTGTGTGGTGTAAATTTTTTTAACTACAAGAATGTAAAGGCACTGCTCTTCCTGAAGACTTACTTGAACTAGTAACACCACACAGTTAAGCTAGTGCTTCAGCCCAAGAAAATACTACTACTACTAGCAACTGTCGTTTTTGCCCAGACACTACTCTTTTAGGTTCACAACCTCCCCGCCGCCCAGGAGGACAGAGCCCCAGGGAAGTCACTCAGAGCCCCAGAACCACATCAGAGCCTGGCTTGGCTTCAACTCTGGAGCCATGTGCCTCCACTGCTGTTCACAGTTCCACTATTTCCTAAATATCTGAATCATTTAAAATAAATTCCAGCTTTCTTTTCTGACTTTTCCTTAAGTGAACTGTCAGATTAACCAGACTCTCTCTCTGAAATTAGACCGGGGGCTCAGGGCCTGCTGGATTTTCGCAGCTAACAGGCTGCGTTCACTGTGCCGCACACTTCTGCTCCCGCCAGGTCAGGCGCAGGACCATCGAGGCTTTTCATGTGGTCCCAGAGCTGCTCGTGCCAGTTCAATATTCTACACTCACAAACCAGTGAAACCCACAAGGAGGGAAAGTTACTGCTTCTGAGGACTAAGCTGGATGCTCTGAAAAGACCTGGTAAAAAAGGCAAGTTGCTAAAAAATACTGTCAAAGTAAGCACACAATACAATTGTCAAAATACTAGAAAAAATGTTACAAAACCTAGAAAGTTTCTACATTCAGACTGCTTTGTCAATGTCTTAAAGTCGTTTTAAAATAAGCAGAACATGAAAATCACAGAGGCTACACGGATCATGTTTATTCAAAGAAAAAACAAAAAAACCCAAAAAACTCCTCTTGCCGAACCTATATTCAAAGAAAAGGCATTGGCCCTGGCTGGGTGGTTCAGTTGGTAACTTGAGCACTGTCGCATATACTTAAAAGTTGCTGGTTCAATCCCCAGGCAGGGCATGGATGGGATGCAATGGGTTGATGTTTCTCATATCGATGCTTCTCTCTGTCTGTCTCTGTCTCTCTCCTCCCCTTCCTCCTTCCCTCTCTGAATTCTTCCCTCTCTTAAAAAAAAAAAAAATAAACATATCCTCAGATGAGGATTAAAAAATATTGTTTTTTAAAGAAAAGGCACTGATCAAAAAAAAAAAGAAAAAAAAAAGAAAAGGCACTGATCCTATTCAAAAGACGTAGGATGAAGCAGAATAAATGCACGCATATGTGTTTTAGAAAATGCCTAGTGTGTGTACAATTTTTAAAGCTGCTTTAGATTAACTGACTTTGGTTAAGCAACCACTTTCTGGCTCAGGCTGCATCAAGCGGAAGGTTTTAATTATAGAGTTGAAAGTATGCTAAGATGCTGTGCTTCAATGATCAGTGTGACACATTTGGACCCTGATAAAAGTCTGAATTTGACACATTTTCAGGGCTATAAATAAATAAGTACAATAAAATAAAATTCAAACTTCTTTCTCCAAGTTTCTGTCCCAATACAGCCCTTTCACAAAGCTGGACGCACTTTCCCTAGCTGACTCTCCCACACCCCTGACCTTGCTCAGGGTCTGTCCTTCACCTAAATGGCCTTCCCTCAGTCTCTCCCTTACAAAATCCACCTAGACCTCATGGTTCAAATGCTACTTCCTCCCTGAAGCTGTTCCTCTTCTTCCTACCTGGAAATACCTTTCCTTCCTCCGAAACCCCAACATGTTATCTGGACCTCTCAATCCCTTTAACTTGCACGAAAGCTCCTACAGTGGAACTCTGGCATCCCATGTCTGATAGCAAACTTCTGAAGAGCGGTATCAATCACAAAATCCAGCCTCCTGCTCTGCCCAGCGGGTGCTCAGTACGCACTGCAAGATCACGGTCGTTCTAGGTCGGCCACGACAAGCCACTTTGCTGACACTCACAGTAAGTGCTGAATGTAGCTTACCACAGTATCTGAAGATAAATGCTGTCAGCATAATTGAAAACCGGAGCTGCTAGAGAAGCTGCCACCAAGACTAACTGGACTGCTGTGTTTACCTTAAAAAAAAAAAAAAGAAAGTCATAAATGACCAGTGTCAACCAGATCCGGTTTCAAGCACACAAGATAGCATAACAACACACCCACATTATGTCTGATGTTCTAATACTCCTACCAAAGGAGCTGGATTCACACAGATGGGTGAACTTCACTAACCGGTCCACCTGTCTGTTCTTTACAGTGACGAGAAGGGCAACTGTCAGAAACTACCCCTATCTTGAATTTCTATAGCAATTCAATACGTTGCAAAGTTCTCTGCCTATTTTTTCAGATCATTAAAACATCCCTGTGAATACAGAAATAATTTCGTAGATGAAAAGCAATGAAATTAGTTAAGTGATTTGCATGTAGTGATAGAAGGTTACAGATTGAAGCCTAGAACCCAGATTTCCTGGCACTTCATTCAATGCTATCACTTGCCTACTTGTCAAACACTGACCTGCATTCATTTCCAGGAGAGAGGCTATCTGGAGGAAGTGAAGTGTCCCGACCCTAAAGGACAGCATGGAGGACAGAGGAAGAAAACAACCAGAAAGACACTGGAGACTCCCTCTAGTTATCATGAGAAGTGTTCTGGACAGAGGGGGTGAAGTATGAATCAGTGGGTGCTGTGCCTAGAGAAGCACTTACATTCTGTCATCCATTCTGCAGCCGAATTACAAGAATTCTACTTCATTTTAAAAACAAATAATAAAAATTGCCTGGAGAACTTGCAAGACCAAGGATTTGAGGCATTTGTCTACCCATTTTTTTAAGCCACTTCCTATCTGTATCATATTGCTCTATGTAATGTAAGTCACCTAAGTTTAAAAAAAAAACGAAACCCACATATGTAGATAAAGGTCCACCCCAGGCAGTCTGTAAGTTTAAACCAGCCCCTCTGTCCTGAAGACGACCGACATCCCTAACCTGTTAAACCTTCATTACAAAGGATGGGACAGAAGAATGACTGGAACATCTCAAGGCTAACAGAAAAACCGAAGTGCCGTGAGAACCAGTGATAGTGCCCTCACTGTGTGCAGACTGGCACACAGTTACTATCCTGAAGTGGGCTCAGGAAATAAGGACACACAACTAAGAACAGTTGTTTATGTTTATTCAACTCTGAATAAAAACTTTTCTCCTATTCCTTCCTTTACATGTAACAATTCATCTCAAAAACAAAAGGACCTTATATATGTTGTTTTCGCCACAGGGAGGTGGGTATTGAAACCAGAAAGGAACTTCCCTAAAATGATGGCACTATTACCTCATCCTAAATTCTCAGACCACCAACTGAAAACACAATGCATCACTAAAGATCCAAAAAGCTCTGGAGCCTTGACTGGCGTGGCTCAGTGGGTCAGGCGTCATCCAAAGGGAAAGGTCACCAGTTTGATTCCTGGTCAGGGCATGTGCCTGGGTCACAGGTTCGGTCCTGTTCTGGGCATGTGAGAGAGGCAACCAGCTGATGTTTCTCTCTTTCTCCCCTCCCTCTACCTCTCTCTAAAACAAATACAATCTTAAAACAAACGAACAAACAAAAATGCAAAAAGCTTTGAGGACAAAGAAAACTGGGTTAATGATCCTGCTCTCTACCCAGTACAGTCAATGCATCTAGAACTGTCTCATTTTCAGCAACTCTAGACTAAGATTTGTAATCATTGTTATAAACTTAAAAGGATGCTGTTTGTCTCTTACCTTGCTAATGAAGGTTGGTTTTAACCTAGCAGTGGCATAGCAAGGATTGAAATACTTAGAGAGTGTTCGCTGGCAGAGGACAAAAAAAAGATAAAATTTACTCAATTTACAGCATTCAATGTAAAACAAACATTTTGTTATTATATGCAGGTTAACAGTTACTGAGAGCATACCACATGCCTGGCTCTATGCTAGGTCAGCCTTTTATCTGCACCTTCTATTTTCCTAAAGGACCATCATCTACATTCTTTATAAATTATACACAGACTACTGAAATAGATTTTAAATATTCATGTTTATTTGTTAATTCCTATAAAATTCTAACACAATAGCTATCATAAAGTCTGCCTCATACTTCTTTCTACTAAATAAACACAGTAAATCTCCCTTATCATTGTCTTTTATAGGCTAAAAAACAACTACACTGGGAGCCAAAAGATAAGGTCATTATGGTATGCTTATGTGCTCAAATATTTATAAAACCAATAAACAAATATGCAAATAAATCATCCCATGCTCATGTAGCTGTGATTTAAAAAAATCAGTTCTAGACCATCCATAGTAGTGGCTCAACTAATTAGACAGCAAAAGGGCTTGGTTATGCAAAACACTCCTCATTGAGTTTGGATGCGGCTGGCTGGTCTAAGTGTTATGTATATCAACTTAAAGAATCTGTACTTACCACAAAAACATGCCTGTTTTAAACTTATTATTCATATTCACTGAAGAACTACTATAGCAAGATGACAGTTAATGTGTGCTTCTAAAAAATTCTTGGTAAATAGATTAAAAAGAAGAAACTGTCATAATTTATCCCCATAAAGTGAAACTCAGTATACAACAGACTGATTCTTTTTTGCCTTAAGTTCTAAGTAATAATAAAAGAATATTTTCTTTGAAACAAACTCACCGGTGTTGGAAGAGTTCGATATCTGACATAAAAAACAGCAGCAATCAACATTACATCTCTTGAAATTATCATATAAGTAAGTGGAACTGAAAATCAAATACAACAATTTTGATTGGGATTTTTAAAACTTCTAAGATCTTACACATACAATAAAGCCTCACTCAGCCTTACCATAAACTGGTGTTTCTCATAAGTAAAAATCTTTATCTTTTATAAACACCTGTTGAAGGTTTAGGGTCCTTAGAGTGAACCACTGATTTTTATACTCTTTAACCTGCACTCAAAACTAAGGGAAGAGACTATGGCATTCAAAGTCTACGTCTGCCTTTCAGAATGTTGATCTTCTAGGCCTATTTTTCTTTTTTGTTTTTTTTCTCTTGCACATTTTCAGCTGCAGTTACTTGTCAGCAGCAGCTCTCCTCAGGTTGACCCCCCACTATCTCTTCTGTCATTTCTAAGTTTTGTGAGTTTGCGGAAAAAAAGATCATCATGCTCACTGTAGTTACAGAGAATGAAATGGTAAAGAGGAATGGATGTCAGGACTCAAAATGTTCTGGCATCTTAGGGACCTTTGATTGCTTGCTTCTGCATTCCAGACAACTTTACAAATAATAAAATTTGCTATATGTACCACTTGTGGAGAAACAAAACATTCTCATTCTTGTCTAGCCAGTTCTTACCCTGGCAGTTGCAATTTTTTCCTGCTGCCACTTTCATTCAATGAATTCTCATTAAACATGAATTCAACTTCTCAACACCTTCTCCTTATTCCTAAGACTCTACAGCATGATCCCAGAGTCAGAGCCAGCAGAAGGATATTGCAGATGGATGCCCTCCTACTCCTTTGTTGAATGAGAATGGGAGGGCGGAGGACTTGTTTTACTTTACACCCTTCTGTGCTGTAGGAAGTCTTAACCGTGAACATGTATCATTTTTATAAGAAAAAAATTGTAAAAAGGGGGGAAAAAATCCCAAGGCTAAAACTCCATTCAAAGTGTTTCAATTACTAACATAAAAGGGTCATGTACATCCCCTTCCATAATCCTTCCGAACGGCTCTTTTGGGAATTACTTTTCAGGCTCTACTTACGGTCCTTTCTAGTTCTGACAGTCTGTTGGTTCTGCAACTTGAGAAAAATCTAATTAACTACAGATTTAAAATTTAATTCTCTGTGGGTCACAGCTATGATGTACCATAAATGTTTATCCTTGGCCTAGTGCTGGACGACAAGACTATTTCAAAGAGAAAATGGTTGTCCGTGTAAGTCACGGCATTTGGAGCACACAGAAGACACAGCCACATGAATCAAGTAACAAAAGCCAGCCTGCCATGACTTTTAGGGCATTTTTGTGCCTGTAAAACACTCTTTATGGCAATCATTAGCTAGCCACACCCAACAGCAATCAGACTTTAAAATGCAGCAAACTCATGCAAATTACATATGGTAAACCTCCATGACTTGAGAAGAAAATAAACACCTATTAATGTATTTCATCACCACGGGGGGAAATAAAAAGTATGTGACTTAATCCTAAATAAGAGGTTTCTACAGAAGAAGAGACGATTCAATACACTGCAAAGACTTGGGTTCCACTTCTATAAACTACCAAAATTACCACTTATTGAGCTTTAAGTATTTCACACATGTCACTTAATCTACATAACTACATAAAATAGGGATCATTATCCCCATTTCGCAAATATGGAAAGAAGCGTCAGGCAGATCACATAACCCGGCCAACGGTCACCAGCTAGTTAGGACAGCCAGGGATGGGCCCTAGGTCTGTGGAACTCACAGCCTATGCTCAGGGCACTGCACTAGGCGCCAACCCGGCCGTGTGACGAACAATTAGCATCTCTGGACTCAGTTTACCACCTGTAACAGTCTGAGGGAGGAAAGGACTGTTAACAAAATCACGGGGTCTCCAAGCTGATTGTCCATCATACGAGCTTCATAAAAAGCACAGGCGAAAGCTCCCTGGGGTCCACAAGCATAGCCAGCTGGGACCCTGCTGCGCTAGCTGATGTCCAAGGCCTCTGCCAACTGACAGTATTTTTACTGCAGGCTCTTACTTCGGTTTTTTGGGCAATTTTATCCAGTTCCCTGGCTTTCAAGTCTTCTAGATTATCCTGCTTTCTCTCCTGACCTTCCCTTCCCTTTCCTTCCAGGGCTAAATCAGCTTTCATTTTGCCTACCAGAATGAGACAGCATGTTAGTGTGGGTGAGAGGGTGTACAATCCGCCAGGGAATTGCTCCAAGGTTTTCCTCCCTTGCTGCTAACTCTGTCTGAAATATAGTTAATGTCTGCAACAAATAAATGCAGCATGGACAAATTTTCTTAGTGTTAAAGGGAAATAATAAAATTGTCACTTGTACATATTAAAAGTGGCCATTACCAACATCATAGGTTATTGCATTGAAAATAATAAATTTAATAACACATTATTCTAGAAGTTTATTTAAACCAGCAATGAGAAGCTGCTATCGAGTAAAACCAGAAATAATATAATGATATGACAAGGAATCACTAACTGGTAAATGTGGCAGAATACAATAAGTAGAAATTACCTGAGATTCACACCCTACACTGTCGTAAATGTAACAAATCAAAGAATTTGTTTTTATCCTCTTCTCCTCTTCCAGAGATAGAATGAGAAAGACAAACACTATCCTAGCTGAGGAAGAAAGCAAACTTCTTACTCTTGAAGAAGCAAGGAGCAGTATAAAAAGAAGATATGAGAGTGCATATACGCACCGCTCGTGAAAACGCATCTAGAATGGTAGTAACGAGAGGATGCAAAGTCACAGAGACAAAGAGAACGGTTAGAGGTGACAAACTCCAAACCCTAAGTTTATTAGTAGTAATTGTCTTTCTAGAGCGGGGAGAGCTGAAGCCTACGTTGCTCACGGACGGATGCCTACAGAAGCAGGCACCTACACCTTGTCCTGGCGCCCAGCCTGACACCATTCCGCCAGGTCTCTGTACCAGAGCTGAGAGTCTCTGCAGCCAAGAGTGGTTCTTACGATTTTAAATGGTTGGGGAGGGGGGAACCCAAAAAAGTACTATTTCATGACACATGAAAATGATATGAAATTCAATTTTTAGTGTCCAGAAGCAAAGTTTTTTTGAAACACTGCCACTCTCATTCATTCATATATTCTCTACGCAGAGTCCGATGGCTGCAGCAAAGACCGCCTGGCCCACAAAGCCTCAAACATTACCACATGGCCCTTTACAGAAAAAGTCTGCCAACCATTGTCCTACCTGTTATCTCTGAGCACAGGGCTCACTGGGGCAGAGGGGGATTAAGTGAAAATCAACATTTTGAAAACTGAGACTCCCACCCCAAGCTTCCTCCCACAGCTTTGCTCTAAAACACTGGAGGCACGAAGAGGTCTTCTCTACAGAATAGAAGTACAGGTACTGAGAGTTCAGGGCTACGCCTGGTCCTGCCTTTCACCCTAGAGGAAAACACACTACCCAACAAACTCCACCAATGCGCAGAGAGAGCTCAATTACCATTTTATGCCTTCCTAAAATATAAGCAGGCAGCCAAGGATCACCAGACATTTCAGAAAGTCTGAATCACAAAATAAAGACCCAAACAAACAAGAAATGTATTTGAAAGAAACATACAATATTGAGGGGGGGTCAATGAAAAAAACCCAACACCTTAAAAGTAAAAACACATACAGACACGTGCCACTTAAAGACAGACAGGTGCTGAAAAACGCATTGTCAGGTGATACCACTGCTGTACAAACGTGATTGAGTGCACTCACACAAACCTAGATGATACAGCCAACTACACACCAAGGCCACACGGTAGAGCCTACTGCTCCTAGGCTACAAACCTGCACAGCAGGTTATCACACAAAGCGACACAAGACTGAATCACACACGAGAGCACGATGCAGATGAGAGATGCAGTCAGCACAAGATGCTGCCAGCGTAACATGGCTAATGCTCCACAGCAAACTTTCTAAATCCTCACCCAAGGATATGTTTTATTGATCTGAGAGGGAGGGAGGGAGGGGGAAGGGTGGGGAGTGGAAGAGGAAGAGGAAGAACAGGGAGAGGGAGAAAGAAAGAAACATCAGTGTGGAAGAGAAACACCGCTGGGTTGTCTCCCATGTGCGCCCAGACCCCAGACCGACGGGCAGCCTAGTTCTGCGCCCTGACCAGGGATCGAGCCTGCAACCTTTTGCTGCACAGGAGGACATTCCAACCAACTGAGCCCCTCAACCAGGGCCAGACTTTTCTTTCTAGTAAGTAGAAAGAGTATGCTCTAAAATAAGAATAAAAATGTAGAACAGTAAATACAAAAACCAGTAACACAGTCGTTTTTATCAAGCATAACGAACTGTACACAACTTCACGCACTACACGTTATGACAGGCAGCACAGTAAGTCTGTTTACACCAGCGTCACCACAAACACCTGAGCAATGTCAGCTCTATGATGTAACAGTGGCTTCAACATCACTAGGTGATAGAAAATTTTAGCCATTATAATCTTGGGGGACCACCGTCATGCAAGTGACTGATAAAAACACTTACGAGGAGCATGACTATATAAATAGGATAGACAGATAAGCAGAAGACATCCTGAATGATCTATTTATTTAGGAAATTTTATTTAAAAAGACAGGTTTTTAAAAAAAGAGCATGGAACAAGATCTCTTGGAAATTATAATGTCCATGACATAATTATCAAAGACATGATATAATTTTCAGAACTGGGGCATGAGTTTTCAGACTGAAGAGTACTACTTGACACCTAGCACAACAAAAGACTCGCACCAAATTCAAGTAGGATCTAGAGCGCAAAACTTCAGGCCTAGAAGGATAATGAAAAAATTCTGGGCTGAGCTTCCACTAACTTCTGACTAGATAAATCAGTCCTTCTGCTAAGACAACTAAAGAACATTAAAGGAAAATCTTGAGAGTAAAAAGCTTACAAGATGTTAAGAAAGTGTCAGGCTAATGCTTGTTAAAGAGTGAGAACTCAAAAAAAATAAGGTTACACGCTCAAAGCCACCATCCCCACCCTCGGAAGTAGGACACAAAACTGAATGGAGTTTTTGGTGGCCTCAGAGGGCCTGGGAGGGAGCAGTCCGAGCCCAGAGCGCTCCAGGCTGGGATCGGAGAAACTGCCTCCGGGCTCTGGGCCGGAACCGGAAGGACTGTTCCACGGGACGGAGAGACAGCACTCAGGCCCTACAAGACCATCTCATCCTGTGATGATCCCCGTGGTCCCAGCTCCTCAGCATTCACAGCATCCAGAACTGAACAAAGTCTTTTCTCTGAAGAGTGATGAAAATACTCCTTCTCACACGTAAAAATATTACTCCAAATTCTTCTTCAAACATTATACAATGTCTAAACAGTCAAAAATAACCAAAGACACACGATACCAAAGAATCGATAGAAACAAAGACACTCTTTCGAAAGATATGAGTTTAGAATTATAAGAGTCTATAAAGCAACTAAATTTATTATATTCAAAGGGCTATAAAAACAAAGATTTCAGCCGAGAACTAAAAACTAAAAAAGATAATTATAAATTTAAAGAAAATAGAAATTCTAAAACTGAAAACCAATGAGAGAAATAAACTTGGCACAGCTGCAGAGAGAACTGGTAAACTGAGTGAGCAAGGCACTGGTCAGCACCCAAAACGGGCCCGGAAGGAGAAACACGGGGCAATGCACAGAAAAGATGCCAAGACACTTAAAAGATACTGTGAAAAAGTTTGACATAGGAATGCTGCAGTTCCAAAAGAATGGAGAAATCGGCAACAGCATATCTAAAGAGTAAGGCTAAGAATTTTCTAGAACTAATTCATGATATCAATCCACAAATTAAAAAGCCCAGTGAATCCCAAGCAAGATAAATAAAAAGAAACTCACACTCGGAAATATTATTGTGAAATTATAGAAAACCAAAGGCAAAGAAGAAATCTTAAAAGCATTTAAAGTAAAAATATTCCCCTCAAAAAAGACACGGAGGGGCAGTGATCTTACTATCACCAAGAACAGAAACAAAAAAAAATTAACCAAGTTCCTTAAATGTGCTGAAAGAAAATAACTACCAACCCAACACTGCATGTATACTGTTGTGGAAACTAAAAAAATGAACTCAGAGACAGTAACAGAGTGGGTCCCAGAGAATGGAGGGGAGCAGAAACAGGCAGAGGCTAGAAATGGGGCAAATTTTAAGTTTTAAGATGAATATGGTCTAATAATGTACAACATAGTGATTATAATAAAAATACATAAACTAAACACTGCTAAGAAATTCACTTAAAAGAGTCGGAAGGTTCTTAAGGAAGTCATGCTGGCATACACCTTGTGCCTCAGTTCTCAGGACTGCTAATAAATTGCTAAAGTCAGCTCAAAGCCAAACAATAAACATCTTGGAATAACAACTGCCAAATGGACGCATATGAACTTTACCTACTTCCTGTGGTTTTTGCATATTGGAACTAACCAGTCCCTGCTCAACTACCCAGGATCTTTCACTTGCGTGGAAGAATTACATTTTGCGGTTTTTGCTTTTACAAACCCTGCCTTTCTTTGCTGTCTCCAGGGTGCAGTTTGGGTTGCTGCCTGGATCTGTGTCTTTAAGATGCCAACTAAACTTTTAGTTTGTACAGTCTCAAATATTTATTGGTTAACAAGGACTACTGTTAATAACACTTTATTATTTTAATTGAAATTCGCCCAGAGTAGAACATAAATTTTCTCACACAAAAAAAAGACAAAATAAAAATATTTTCAGAGAAATAAAGACAATAACGCACCACCAGTAGATCTGTACTACAAGAATTTCTAAAGATATACTTTGGACAAAAGAAAAATGATTCCAGATGGAAGGTTTGAAATACTCCAACAATATAAACCAAAAAAGTAAACATAAAAATAAATCTAAATGAACAGCCCTGGCTGTTGTGACTCAGTGGATTGAGTGCAGGCCTGTGAACTACATGGTCACCAGTTTGATTCCCAGTCAGGGCACGTGCCTGAGTTGCAGGCCAGGTCCCCAGTAGGGGGCGCAAGAGGCAACCACACATTGATGTTTCCCTCCCTCTCTTTCTCCCTCCCTTCCCCTCACTCTGAAAGTAAATAAATCTTTATTTTAAAAAAATCCAAATGAACACTGATTTTATAAACAATAGTTTAATGGAATTTAAGAAGTATATAAAATTAAGGTATGACAACAATAACCTACATCAAAATTACAACTAACATAGAACCACCATCACTCAGAACCGTCAGAAATTGCGTTGGGGCATTGGGCAAGAGACCAACAACCACCTATGTTGGTCTCACACATTGATGTTCCTCTCCCTCCCTTTCTCCCTCCCCTCCTCTCTCTCTAAAAATAAATAAAATCTTTTAAAAAATAATGACAATGTCAACTGAATTCTCCTTAGTTCTTTCCCCTCCACAAGTTCTTTGTATTTATTAGGATGAGACCACTCCTGTCCCTTCAACCCCACCAATCATATATGAACACAATTCTGACTTTCAAAGAAGCACATAAATATAAACATTACTCCAATTCATCTTTTAATTTAGTATGGGAATTTCAAAGCCTAAGGGCAGAGGAAGAAAGAAATGTCTAGAGGATTCTATAGTAGACTGAAACTTCTTCCTCTCAAATGTCGATAATACATGTTATTCATTCAGATTTCATGTAGCACTTCTTTGTTCTCAGACACTATTTTAAACTCTTGGAAATAGTTTAAGCTGAACCAAGGGAGAAAAACTAAGAGAGAGGCGAAGTAAAAAATGAACAACCAGAAAAGCACATGCAAAATGCAATGCAAAAGATCATAAAATCCTGTTAGGAGGAGTATTCATAATGTAATATACAAGCTAATATGCATGATTTGAAATTGCATAATAGTGTCTAATTAATAAAAGTGTGAAATACTAGATATCTTCAAGGTTTCAGAGTTCTAACTTATTATGATTAAATTTTACTTAGGAAAACTTTAAATTGCTTTCAAAAAGCTAGTCACTAAGAACATATAACAGTTTCAAAACATTCTAAAGTAATATGAATTGGCACTGTGAAATAATAATTGCTCAATTTTAACTGTAAACAATCTTACTAAACGAATTCTACTAATATAATAAAGACATAAATTCTAAAGTAAAACAAATAGCTTTATAAGCCAAACAGTTAACAGTTTAAAATTAAGAAAACAGTTTGAAGTTGAAAAATGTATTTTTGGAACAAATATCCTACAAGAAATCTTAAGCTGACTTGCGACATTCTTCCCTGTGCTATAAGGCAGTACACAAGGCCCTGGCCCGCGTGGCTCAGTTGGTTGGAGCATCGTCCAGTAAACTGAAAGGTTATGGCTTTAATTCCCGTCAGGGCACATGCCTGGGTTGCAGGTTCCATACCCAGTCAGGGCTTGTATGAGTGTCAACCAATTGTTTCTCTCCCCCTCTCTCCCTCCCGTCCCCTCTAAGCATGTCCTCAGGTGAGGATTAAAAATAAAAGGTACGCATGTCAGCATTCTTACCTGGAATAAGATCTGCATAGGTCAAGCTAACATATAAGATACTGATAAGTATTTTATCAGCAAGTGGATCAAGAGCACTTCCCAAAGCTGATTTTTGATTGGCCCAGTTTCGAGCAATAAATCCATCCAACTGAAAATAGAAGTTGTTTGTTTTTTTAAATAAATGTCATAATAAGTACAGAGTAGATATCTTGAAGAGATACCAGAATAGCAACTATACTTTTATAAAATGTAAATAAAATCTCTTTCTTTCTTACCCCCAAACCTTCTTATTCTTCCACTGGTGAATATTTAGCTTTTAAATTACCAACTGGCCTAAAAACAATTTCACTTTTCTAAGGTATTTTTCTTTTTCAAAGCCTTCCAGTATTTCTCAATGTTTTCACAATGCCCCTTCGTGGGATGAACCCAGACACAAATTCAGAGATGTAGACATCCCCAAAAAACTTACAGAAAGCATGACTGACACAGCACGGACTAGAAGGCCCCCTCTTGAACCTTGGGCTGAAGCTGCTTTCACCTGCAAGGACGTTCCTTTAACTGTGAGACTCGCTCCTGCCTACTTTTCTATGCTCTCAACCAACTCCCAGTTTATTTGCAGGGTTTTTGTTTATTTGTTTATCTAGTGCCACTGTTGAGTCCATATCTGGCTGCACTTGCATGACCTATATTTGAATAAAAAACTCACTCCTCTATGCCTGGCCTTCTTAAAATCTCTGATATGAAAATTACTTATTCACTATTCATGCAAACATATTATACTCTAAGCAGAGGGCATACCTAGTTGCCACCGGGCCAAAGGGGGCCTGCAGGCTGGTTTTGTATGGCCTGCCCAAAGCTCTTCTAACTATGAATTAGTTGCCAATATTTAAATATTCAAAGTCTCACCACAAAGATCCAGATCTCCAGGCCCACCCTGGGGCCACAAAAGAACCGAAACCAAGTATGACCTATCCCCATTACACAAGGTGGGTATTTTCTGGTTTTCCAAGTCCCTACTTGGCTTTTACTGATTTTATTTAACTTTAAGCTTCAAAAATGTTCTAACCCTATTTCCAAGGAAAAATATCAAATTAATTTAGATGTAATTTAACATGGTGTATCTTGTAGAAGCCCTCCATATCCTAAGTCTTCCAATGGTTAGAGGAGACAGCAGCAGCACAGGACAATGGTTAAGAACTTGCTTTTTGCAAGAGAACATAACGTGTTCAAGTCCTGGCTGCCCCACTTACTGTGTGACCTTGGGCAAATTATTTGGCTTCACTAAGCCTCAGTTTCCTCATCTGTAAAACAGAAACAGTATTACATACCTCAAAGGCTTGGTTGTCTTCAGCAATCAACATTTAGTTAATCCTCCAAGAAAGCAGTTACTAAATAGTATCACCACAACTGAAAGAACCTACTTAATTCTTAGCCAGACCGGAAGTAAAACTAGCTGACAGGAGCACGGGAAGTCGGGGACGTGCAATATTCAGCTTTCAGTTCAGCTTCTGACCTCAGGGAACCTCAGCTCCCTTTTTTTTACTATCTTCACCCTCTCATCCTCACTGTTCCTCCACCCACCTCGGATTCCAAGGTCATCGGTATCATCCCTGCTCTACAAACACCTGTAACTCCCTACTCCATTCCCCCTTAGTCCTGCTTGAACACAACTACCCATGTACTCCAGCCAGGCCAACCCCAGAGCAGCTGAACACTTATCAAAAAAAAAAAAAAAAACCACACAGCCCTGCCAGTGTGGCTCAGTTGGTTGGAGCGGCGTCCAGTAACCGAAAGGTTGCAGGTTCGATTCCTGGTCAGGGCACATACCTAGGTTATGCATTTGATCTCTAATCCAGACAGGTACAATCCCTGGTCTGAGTGCATAAGAGAGGCAACCAATCTATGCTTTGCTCTTGCATCGATGTTTCTCTCTCTCTAAAAAAAAATGAGAAAATGTCCTCAGGTGAGAATTAAAAAAAAAAAAACACATAAATAGGCTGACTGACCCCACTTCAAATTCATAACCACCAGATCTCCCGCGGGCACTTAGTATTCCCTGGACACGCTGCACCTGCTTACCTTCTCTTTTCGCACTGTCTTCTCTTGCCTCAAACCAACTCCAACCCTTCCAAAACCTCCCTCTAGCTCAGGACGATGTCTACGTCTTCCACGCAGCACAGAAACAGACTGTCAGCGCTCCCTCCTATTCCCACCTCCAAATCCACCACCTACAGGAACCCACTCCTCCTCTCTGCCTTCCCTGACCCCGATCCC
The DNA here is from genome assembly GCA_004024845.1 of Tonatia bakeri. Classification (NCBI taxonomy): domain Eukaryota; kingdom Metazoa; phylum Chordata; class Mammalia; order Chiroptera; family Phyllostomidae; genus Tonatia; species Tonatia bakeri. The sequence goes on along the minus strand of PVIA01003863.1, from coordinate 80,431 downwards.
AGGTCCTCTCACCTTCCGTGAGTTGTCTTCCTCCTTCCCCACGTCCCTGCATCACCAATCTCTCCTGCCCTACCCGATCATTAATTAGTTAGCTACGAACAAAATATTCCCCAGTATATGTATCTTTAAAACCATTCTCCCTTGACCCATTTCTCTACTACCCTATAAAGCAAAGCTTCCTCAAAGTGACATCTATTGTCACCACCACCTCACATCCGAACACCAGCCCACTGTCCCCATCCTCTATGGATGGCACTCATAAAGGTCACCAATGAAGTCTACGTTTTCAGGTGACTTGACAGCAACACAAACTGAAGCACTTTCTTCACCGAGCTCTGGACGCCTCACTGCCTGACAGGCTCCCTTTCTCACCAGCTGTTTCTTCTCAGTGTCATTTTCTCGTTGCCTTTCCAGTGCGCTGCTTACTGCTCACTGCTCTGGCCCCTTCTCTCTTATCACAGCCTGTACTGACTCTGCCCAGACCTGACTATCTCTATGCTGGCAACTCTCAAATCTACCTCTAACCATGACTTCTTCCACCTCCGCAGGACTCCACTCACTACCCAACTGACAACTCTACGCGAAAGGGCACGGCAGCCCTGGTTGGCGCGGCTCAGCTTGTTGAAGCGTTGTCCCATAAACCAAAAGGTCACAGGTTTGCTTCCCAGTCAGGGCACACGCCTGGGATGCAAGTTCCGTCCCCGGTCAGGACATGGACATGTACGGGAGGCAACCGATCGATATTTCTCTCCCCCGCACTCCTCCACCACTTCCTCTGTCTCTGAAATCAGTAACTACATCCTCAAGTGAAGACTTTAAAAAAGGCATAATAGTTCTTGGTATTTTCCACAAACTTTGCCCTACCCCGAGTGTTGCTAATCCCAGAATATGTTAATTTCCATGTACCTGCTTGTTGAAAAGAAAAAAAGTAACAACCTACTAGTCATATTTAACTCTTTTTCTGACCCCATACATTCAATCCATCAATGTATCAACTCTATCTTCAAAACAGATCTCAAACCCGTTCACTTCTCTCCCATTCCAAACTCCCACCTCAGTCCAAATGACCAACCCCCTCAAGATTATTGGAGGCCTCCTAACCAGCCTCTCTGCTTCCACTCTCACCTCCCAATAATCCACTCCCCATAAACAATGTAAATCAGGCCTCCTCATTCCACTGATTAAACCTTTCATGAATCCAGCCATCTACCCAGCAGCCACTCTGGAGCCATCAAAACCTCCATGGAATAAATGTGAACTATAATGCCAGTTAACTCAGGTTTCCAAATACACTGTTTTATATATGAAAATGTAAATGAGGCTCCTCCCTTTCAGTGAATATTGCAATCTCACGTGGCAGCTAAAGAGATCTACAAACAAAAAAGAACGAATCTAGTAGATGAACAAGATTTTGTCTATTCCAAAAAAAAAAAAGAAAAATCCCATTGTTAGTATAGAAAGCCTTGGACAGGCTTGGGGACCATATTAATAATGAGCAGAGGCCTTCAGGCTTCAGAGAGAAAAGCAGGGACAAAAGAAAGGAGAGACTGTGAGACTGGGGAGAAGCTGTGACAAACAGGACCTGAGGCTGAAAACCAGAGGTGGCGGCCGTTTGCGTCTGATGCATCTTTGGAAATGCCAGACACTGATGCAAACACCCTCCTCTGTTTACCCTGTGAAATCTTCAGCCAGTTCCACATTGCTCACCAGCTACTGGCAGGTGGAATTTTGCTTCTATGAACCTCAAGACAATAAACTGATGTTACAATAAAAAATACTGTAAAACTTTTTACTGGAAATTAGTTTCTCTTTATTCTCACCAAATATTGAGCAAGGCTTTTCAAACAAACCAGTTTTTAGAAGCACCAAATCATTACTGCCTGTCGTGGGTGCTCATGTGGATCTCGGCCAGCCGTGTACAAGGAATATATTGTACTTATTTCTACATGCTAACTTTGCCTGGATTTTAAATTTTTCCTCTACCTTTTCCCCACTTCCCTCAATTGTGTCATTGTAGGATGTGGAGTTTTATAAGTCATTTTGAATCCCTTGTGAAATAAGGTAGGAGATGAAAACAAACTATGTCTTATAGGATGATGGCCGCCTGTCAGTCCATGAAAGCCTATTTAACACATAACGTAGTCTTCTGTTATAAAACTGTTTTTCAAGTTCTAACTGGAGGTGGCCCAAGTAAGTCCTGCCCTCTACACTCTCTACACAGTGGTGCCCAGGAGCACTCCTCTCCTTTGTCCATCTGCTGGGGGATCAGAAGGGTGGATGCCTAATGCCCACCTAGGGCAGGGTCTCCTGCTGAGTGGTCAGAAGTGTAGGAAGCAGGGATCACATGCCAGACATGTGGGGGGGCTGGTGGCCTCCCCCCGAGCGGAGCTCTGGCCTCCACAAGCCTGATCACAACTAGCCCATTGTTTCCCTGTCCACCAGTAACACCCAAGTCTCATGGAAGATCAGTTATTTCTCTCTATTACAATAAATAGAAAAATAGTCTCACAGCTTCTTTCCTTTATTTCTATCTCTAATGGAAATACTTGGCTCTTTGGAAGTTTCGAAGTGTTCTTCTATTACGAAGAAGTTAAAAACCAAGAATAAAAAGCTCCCTCTCCTATGCCTTCATACAACCTTCACCGCTTTCCTTAGATCATACAGAGTAAAAGTCCCACACTGATACTAAAGACAAGTCCTTACACAAAGTGCCAGGTAAAGTTCATCTTGAGGACTTCCTTCCAAGGAAGAGCAGCCTCAAGTCTGCTATTTCCATGTAGTAGAAACTCTGGGCTGTGGAAAGGAAGCATGGTAACTTACCAAATCAGTTAGTCCAGCTAAAGCAAAAACTCCTAGTGCTATACTAAAATCTTCTTCAATAATCAAATAGCCCAAAACTGGGGCCAAGCCAATTCTCGTCATTGACAACATATTTGGGATTGTCCACGGGTTTTCATACTGAAACACAAAGACAACAAAATTTAAATTAAATTCATACTTTAAATAACTATATACATTAGAAAAATACACTTAAGGGTCAGAAGCTACATATACTTTAAATTTAGTACTTTAAAGTGAGTTTTTAAATTCTGTTTTCATAGACATCACTCTAAAACTGTCAAGAACGCCAACTGGTGTGGCTCAGCGGGCTCAGCGGGTTCAGCGTTGTCCTGCAAACTGAAAGATCACCAGTTTGATTCCCATCAGGGTGCACGGCTGGGCTGCAGGCCAGGTGCCTGGCTGGGGGTGTGCAAAAGGCAACCAACCACTTTTTCTCTGGCACATGGATGTTTCTATCCCTCTTTCTCCCTCCCTTTCCCTCTCTCTAAAAATAAATAAATAATCTTTTAAAAAAATAAAAATAAAACTGTCAAGAATACAAAAGATGAGTCGTGTACCTAAAGGTAGGCTAAAGTGTCTACTGTTTTTGAGTGAGTTTTCTTCCTCGAGAAAGAATATATATTATCTACCATATAAATCAAGCCTTTAATATATGACCTCACCATTAAAATTCAAAACTTTAAACACTGCTTTTAAAAGTGAAACTTCAAAGGGATGTCAGTATAGAAAAGTATCAGAAAAAAAGCCAAAGTATCAACCTCTGGCATTCTGACTTAAAAGCATTTATTGCAAATAACCTCCCTCACTCCTCTAGTACCCCCAAAATAATACTAAATGACACTCAGTATCTGTTAATATGAATGAATAGAGGGACAAGACAGTTAATTCCATAACCTCACTACAAAATTGGAGAATTGCTGAAGAAAATGGAACTAAGAATAGGGATTGAGATCCTTAGGAAATAGAGAGAAATTTGGAAAACTCAAAATAGCCACAGAAATGTTAAGATCCCCAATTAGAAACCCCAGTGGGAGCTTTATGATTCCTTGAAACTTCGCCTGGAGCCAAGCTGTTTTAAGTTGACACTAACAAAAGGCTTCTTGGCAGCTGCTCTGAAGAACATTCCCTGCTTGGCAAACAATGTTCATGAGAGGATATTTCAACTCAAAAAAGCCTCAGCCTATCGCCTCTAAGACACCTTGCATAACAGGATACAGAAATGATATCAAGAAAATGTCTCTCCCTAAAGCCTGGACTTTCCCCCGCCGCCAGTGTCAAGGCTGCCAAGTCTACCCCAAGGGACTATCTCATAAAATTAACCCTAGTTAATTTCATTCTTAATCACTAACCAATTTGCCTGAACATTTACTTTGATTTTTTTTTAAGTGATCGTTTCCATTTCTAAAGACATCTTTTAAAATTCCATGAACCATCTTGTAAGAGAGTTCAGATACTACCCTTCTGTTTTAAACGGAACCTGACAAGAAATGTGCATCTCAGCTTGGCAGGAAATAAGGTTATTAGGATCAGGTGGCAGAATACTGTCCTTGAAAGCTACAGAAAAACTTCAGCTTCTCCTGGAAACAATCACCCAACAAGAAGCAATACAAATCTCTACCCCGGGACCTTTTTTTGAAAACAGACCACATTATATCATTACCGGTAAATGGAAACATTCTTGGAATATGTTCCAAACTCAAGTTCAAAGGTCAGAGTGTTTCAGAGAAAAAGAGTAAGTCTGTTGACCACACTGTGGTACGAAATTAGTCAAACACCCAGTCAGTGTTACAACTGGTGGGGATGGGGGGGATGGGGCCTTGATAGTTCATGATTGAGAAAAAGGAATAACAAAACAAAGGGTCAAAATAAAGATGCCCAAATTAATCTCAGATATTCCTGGGGTAAAATTAAAGACAAGGTTGCAAACAGCCAGATCATTTCATTTTGTGAATTAATAAACCAGGCTGAAGGCGATGAAAGGGGTTCTTTTTAACGCCACATAAACTATGTATCAGTCAAAATCAAGTTACCTCACTAATTTATAATCATTAAACTTGTAAATTTCTAAATTAAAATTAAGACACCTTATCTCAAATTACCCAACCAAATAACCTGTGGCATACTCGACCAACTACCGCCGTTCTGGGAAGGGCTTCAGCAAGCATAGGCAACCTCAGAGCATCCAGCCTTCAAACCCTGACATGCTCTAGCTATCAGAGATGCTGAGAGCCCTGCCAGGATGCGACCACCTCAACCCATGCTGCACAACTGCTGAAGGCAGTATGGGGCGCACTGAAGACATAACAATTGAAGATGTAATAATTGCATGAGGCTTGCTAACGTGACATCAAAAGCTCTCCTACATTCATGCTCTGGTGTCTTCTACTTGGGCAGTATTTTAACAGGTACGTAGACAAATACTTCCCTCCGTTACCTCAAGAGAGTTTTAATCTTTTTTTTTTTTTGTAATTAGAGGTCAGTCTTTCAACTAAGACTTACATTATTTAACTATCATTCATCTTACAGTACGTAAAGGTTGCCAGAGGTCAAATAATAATGGACGAAACCTGCACGAGCAAACAGAAAGGCCTGTATACCTTTCTGATGATTCCCACAGACCTTCCCCCAACATTGGGGATCCCCTTCATTACATTAAGACCAGTGAGGGCTATTTTTACCAATGCAATATCGGGGCCGATCAAGTAACCAAAGCGGATAGAAGCGGGGGTTGAGGAGTCTAACTTGGCTACGGAGACCGAAGGTGGACACTGTTGGCACCTCTGAAATTCATCCCACCCGGATAACCTGCCCATAACTTCTCTTTGAAAACGGTTTCAAAGTTGTGAAACCAAAGGGCCCGACCAGGGCCAACCGAAGCACGTTATCAGCGTCCCGGACGGAGCCCCGACGTGGCCGGCGACCCCCACCCAGGGTTGCCCCTCCTCTTCCGTACGTACCAGGCTGGCGGCGCTCCCTGGGCCCCAGCGGCCGCCCTGGGCCTCGGCGGCGGCACCCTCTCGGGCCGCGGGCCCGGGGGCCGCCTTCCCCGCGCCCGAACAGTGGCTCCGCGGGCCCGCCCCAGGCAGCCACTGGCCGAACGCAGCCGGGCGCAACCACCGGCGTGCCGCCAGGCAGCCGAGGCAGACGGGTGCGGGCCGCAGCGGGGCCCTGAGGGCGCGCCCCTTGACCGGCCGCACCCCCGGCGCCCAAGCGGCTCCGCGCAGGGCGCCCCACGAGCCACGCGCCACCCGCGAAGCCAGCATGGCCCTGCGGCCGCGCCGCGGCAATGAAGGCAACAAGAGCTTAGCAGCCTGGGGCAGCGACGAGCCAGTTCTCCACCGACTGCCCCAAGGCTCCGAGGATCTCGGACACTTCCATACTTGTTTTTAAACCCCAGCACCCTCGTCTTATACAGGTGGCTTGCAGCCGCCAAGGGCGGACGGAAGACTTCGCGACGCTTTTGCGACACCGTCGCCACTGGGCTTCCCAGCGCCCCCGGCGAAGTGGGAGGTGCATTCCGCCGAACCCCGCGGCCTTTCGGGTATCGGGTAGTGTGTGCTGCCTGCTCCTCTGCTCCCGGCCGCGACGAAGTCCGTGGGGAGGGGACTAGAGAGAGCATCGAGCTGGGAGGGGTGAGTGACCTCTTGGTGGCCCTGGCCGGGAGAGGGCACGAGCCTTCCCGGATCTGAGCCTGAAGTTCTCCCAAACTCGCGGCTTGCAAAAGGACCCTCTTCCGAGGTGTGCGTGGCGACCTCAGGGCTCCCTTGTGAGGTTTAAATATTGCTAAAGTGGTCCAGAAGTAATCATTGCCAACTCCCAACTCTTTCTCCTCGTTTGAGTGTTGCATATGCCAAAAATACGGGGTTTTAGAAAATGTCAATAACTACTCATTGTTTACCTGAAAAGGGTGTTCACTGTAGCCAAGCCAGCAAGCCTGCTCGCTCGCGTGCGCTCTGTATATATATGTATATCTATATGTATACATTCATACGTAGAGATTTATATATAACACGTATCCTATTTAATCCTTCCAACAATTCCAAGACAGGGTCTTTTATTACCTTTACACTTTTACAGATGAGGAAACCTAGGTTTAGAGAGCTTCAGAAACTTACTGGTCCTGGCTGGGTAGCTCAGTTGGTTACAGCATTGTCCCCATACTCAAGCAATCCCTGGCCAGGGCACATGCAAGAATCAAGCAATGAATGCATGAATAAGCGAAACAACAAAAATCAACATTTCTCTCTCCATTCCTCTCTTTCTCTAAAATCAGTAAATTAAATTTACTAAACATATATCCAAAATAATGATTGTTAATTGGATAATATTATACATTAATTACTAATACAGTTTTTATAGCATACATTACACTTATTAACATATTAATGTTTATTAATATTGCAGTATTGCAAAACTGTTTTCTTATTCAGTTGTGTGTCAAATTTGAATGTTTCTTAATGCTGAAGGGCAACTGAGTTCATCAACCCCAAATATGCCTCTTTGGTCTATTATTTTAGGAAGGATCATTTTAAGAAACAGAAGCCCTTGGGAGACACTCTGAAAGCTAGGTAGAGGTTACTTTTCCTGAAAGGACATTTACTTTTATAAGGGAAATCCCCGCTTGTAAGTGTGTTCCTCTCACTGTACCAGGGCTGTCTTCACTATCATTGGGGAAGGAGTGGACTTAAATGTATGCAACAGTCTTACCGTTGTTTACAGTGCTTTTCCTGGTAACCTCATAACTAACCCTCCACCTCCAACGTCTTTTGTGTTTAGCATAAGGTGGTACTTAAGGTCATGGCTTCGGCCATTTTGCCAAGTTATTCAGTGTTCCTGGGTCTCTCCCATGTACACACAAGGTATACATACATGTTATAAAATTTAAATTTGCTGTTCTCCTTGTCAGTGTAAGAAATTTCTAAACCTGTAGAGAACTTTTATGAGTTTACTTGAGACAAATTGACATCAGTTGCTGGGAAGTAAAATCTCCATGGATGAAGAAAAAGTAACTGCACATAAACTCTACTTCTGTAGCATGACCCTTTCTTTCTCCTTTCTCTCCGTCCACTCCCCTTCCTTAATCATTAAGCCCTTAGGACATCAGATTCTGGTCAGCATCGTACTGTCTTTAAGAACAGGGTTCAGGTCTATTGGCCATAGAAACAGAGTTTTCGTCAATCTAAAGATAAGAGCACCTCAGTTGTGTTACCACACCCTCATGAAACTGGACAGAATGACACCAGAGACCTGATACAGTGATCAGCCACTCTCCCTGGCCCCAAACAATCAGTAAAGGCAAAAAAAATTTTCCTTTATATAATCTTTTCTGTGTGGGCCATTGGGGAGGGGAGCTAGGTTTTAGAGTGTTGGCTTACCTGTGACTGGGATTGGCACCTTTTCCTTATAATAAACTTTTACTTTCTTTGCTACAAACTTCTGTTTGCATCTTATTGGGCTTTGATGCACGCAGGCAAATGGACCCCTTTTAGTATAGTAATAAAAATGTTCTGGAGAATGGCAGTTTTGTAGCTTATTTTAAACCGAATGAAAGGAGGATACATAAGGAGAGTTACATGCAATCAGGGGTGGATTAAGTGGATGGGACAGCAAAGCAGGGAAATCTCAGTAATTGGATAAAAAGCGAAATGGAGAAACATACTTCTTTTACATTGGTGGGTGCAGGTTAGTTAACATTTATAGCACATGGATCTAGTCTGCGGAAAACAAGGTAACAAGAGTTCTGTGGTTTCATTCTCTGATGCTGGTGGTTGTGTGCCGTAGGTCTGGAAAAGAAAATTGCTCTGACATTTCAGAGTAATCTTAGATGCAAAAAGACAATAGACAGACTCACTTAAGGTAAAGATTGACCTTTGTCAAGGAAGATACAGGCTTAGGACATGACTACCTACCATGATCAGCTTTTAGTTAGGAATTTTTATGTTCAGACCATCCTATGTGGTTACTTTTGGTCTCTGAGTTTATAAGACCCACCATGCAGGCCTCCCCGAGTTTACCAGGTTTAGTATGTGGCCCCCTTTGGTCCACATTCTGCTAGTCTGTCTCATGTCAATTTGATTATTAGACTAGCTGGAAGAACCTAGAAGGGTGGAAGAAAAATTATTTTTTCTGCCCTACAATTTTAGAGAGCTAGCCAGGGGAATTCACTGGCTGGAACACTGCTAGCTCCCAGGACTGGCAGCTGAGAGATTTGTGACCAAAAGCCAGCAAGAGGCCCCAGCCAGGTAGGTCAGTTGGTTAGAGTGTTGTTCTGATCAGCGCATATACAGGAATTAACCAATGAATGCATATATAATTGAAACAACAAATCAGTGTTTCTCTCTCTCTCTTTAAGTCAATAAATAAAAGGTTTTTTTAAAGATCAAGATAAACAAGATGAACTGATGAAGATGATTATAATTTTTTGGCCTTTGAAATAGTGCAAATTTTTTAAATTCTTGTTTTCCAGATATATCCAAATCTGTTTCTTTTAAATGACCTATGACTTAGAGCAGTGTGGTAAATTATACCTTTGTAAGCAAAATTGAAACATTTATCTTTTTCTCTCTATCAGATCCCTCCAGAATTCAAAAGCTGTCAGTGAATCAGTGAAGAGTCTTATTTTCATGGTCATATTTATTTTGTATAAGTTCAGTAAGAATCTGTATTGCTTGTTAACAGAACACAATTGGAAACTGGTTAAATTACCAAGGCTTTATCTAGAATGTCATATTTGACAAAGACATGCATAGACTCAGATATGACCAGACAGCTCTAAGGAGCAAAGATTGACTTTGAGAGCCATTAAAAGTCTTAGAAAAATTGGCCTGGTATCAAAGTGTTCAGCAACCTTACCAGGTGAATCAGAAAGGCCACTTCCTGGGAGGTACTGGAACTCAGGATATTTTGGAGACCTTGAGAAGCAAGGAATTAACCCAAACTGAAGGTCCTACAGGCAAAGTCTGATGACAAGTCTTTGGCCTGGCTTTTCTGGCCTCAAGGGACTTCCTCCCACCCCCCTGCCCAGGGGCATTTCAAAGTTCAGTCTGAAGATTCCTTGTGAAAAATTCCAGCAAAGCAGCTTTAAAAGAACCTATACTGGGGAAAAAAAATACAATTAAAAATTTTTTTAAAAAGAGCCTATATGATTAATTGCTATTTTTATTGTACTTATAGAAATAATCAGGCCAAGCTTATTGAAGTAATTTATTTTGCAAATATATTAGTCTTAATTTAGCTATCTTTGGTAAAAATGAGGTTGATTTTAGAGAGAACCTATAATACACACTTACGGATATTAAATTATAGTACCTGAGAGAACCTCTGAAAACCAAGTAGAAGTTACTGTTTTGTGAAAGGGCATTTACATGGGAAGATGTCAGTAAGAAAGTGACATTTGAGGGGATGAGCCATGTGGCTCTCAGGTGGAAGGGCACCCCATGTAGAACAAATAGCATGTGCAAAGGCCCTCAGGTAGGAATGTGCCTGGTGTGTTCCAGTCCTAGAGGTCTGTGTCATGCTTGTCCTGTCAGGACCTCCCTGGACCAGGCACCACACAACAATCTGACCCAGACACTTAGAGCCACAGTGTCACAAAGATGTTTGTACTGCAGCCTTGACCAGCCCTCTTTCGTTTGGAGTCCCCCTCAAAATTAGAAGTATTATGGGTTACACAATGAATGGCTCAGGATAGCATACGTCCTCTGTTGTATCTTGCTTGCAAAATCCAGAGAAGCTGGCCGAGTATTGAGTACAGCAGCATGACTTTCACTTCTCAGGGCGTGTTCAGATATGCTCCAGACTACTGGACTCCAGAAGCGTCCTTGAAGAGGTAGGCCTCTGGAGTTTTGTGGGTTTTATCTCCCAAGTGTATGGTATGGATGATGCCAAGGCATCTAGGATATCCTAGGTCTGCTCACCTATCATCCTGTTAGCATGATGTCACCAGTGGGTAGACCAGAATGGCATCTACGGGATGATGAGATCATCAAAAGTAGACACTGAATTGTAACAGTGAATCAGGGTTGTCACAGATCCAAGATAAGGCAATACTGTTTTCCTTGGCAGGTGAAGGCAAACTGATTTCAGTTTCCTTTCATTATTGGAATAGAGAAAATACCATTGCCAAATTTATAGCTGTATATCAAGTTCCAAGCTCTATGTTGATTTGCTTTAAAGAGACTACATTTGGAACGGCAGCTGTAATATGAGTAATTTAAAATATCCCACTGCTGTTTTTCTAAGACCTATCTTAGATAATAAAGTGAGTTAAATAGTGCACTCCTTTATCTCCCAGAAGAGTTGGTGGCAGTAATCCCTGTGATTCCTCCAGTGACACAGCATTGCCCTTGGTTTATTACTTTGGTCTTTCTATTGTAATACTTGGTCTTCCTGGCATAATAGCCCTGATCTGTGAATGAGGGAGCAAAGGAGATATTTCAAGCTGACAAGTATGTTTATTCCAATATGCATTCAGGAACTCATAACTGTAGGGGAGGTTCAGGGACCCATTGGGTCCCTGATGGACTTGGGCCCAAACTCCATTTATTACGTGATCACCACAGTTCCACCACCCCACCTCATCCAATTTAGATCTGCAGTGATATTCTGAGTTTCCCAGGATTAGTGTTAGCTCATAGGCAATATATGAAATTTTTGGTTTTATTTCTAGGTTCAATCTATTTACATAAGAATTTTAAGTTTCTAATTGGTAATGAGAATATTGTCTATTTTTACTTTTTGGAATTTGTTAAGGTTTATTTTATGGCTAACACTTGCAACTTCCACAAGTATTTGGAAACAAGGTGCCTTCTGTTTTCAGGGTGCGGACTTTGGTGTTTATCAGTTAGATCTCCCTCATTAATTGTTATTCACATCTTCTGTAGCCTCAGTTTTGTCCACTCGGCTACTGTGAACTGAGAGGAGTGAACCAGTCTTCTGTCAATGTGTTTGTTTCCTAGTGTCTCCTGTAGTTCTGCTTCCTAGTGCTGTCTTGTTCACAGCCGTAATTATTATGTAATTATTACAAATTGCTCCCCCTAGCATTAGAAGTACCGTTTTTTGCTGAATGGACTTTGCCCTGGTATCAGCCTCTTTTTATATTAAGATCACACCCTTCTTTTTGTTTTTTAGTTAGTAGATTTAATGGGAGAAATCCAAAATGAAATTAAAAGGTATAACGTAGAATTGCTGAGGTTTGTATTGCCCCTGCCACTTTTAGAAAACAAGTGAGTTTTATTTTTATTGAAGACAGTAAGTCATAATTGCAATCTGATGTCTGATGCAAGAATGGTGTTGCCTTGTCTTCTGACACTATTTTAGAAAACACGTGAGTTAAAACATAAGAAGGCTTATTCCTCCCAGAAGGTGTTTTATTCCTTAACCAATGCAGAGTGTTGCTGTCCATCCTTCATAATACAACACTTTGGAGCAAACATGCAGCCTAGTAGGCACTCACTGGAGGCCAAATTGAGGAAGATCTCCGTGGCCATTATGACCTTGTCCTTGGTGTTGTAAACAGGGAGGACAGTGTCCCAAACCATGCAGAACCCTAGCATGCTGAACATCAACAAATAGGCCTCACTGCAGGTGTTCTGACGGGTTCTGGGTCAGGAAATTCAAGGAGCTCCCCAGGGCCAAGGAGCCGGGGTATTCCTGGGCACAGAAGAAGGCAGTGACTGGGCCCTTGTTACGCATGATGATGATGTGGCAATGTACAGGGTATGCATCTATGGGAATGAAGGGAAGGGTGGTTAGCAGCCAGGATCCAGAGTCAGTTGGATAAGAGGGCAAATGGGAATGAACCCTGATACCAACTACTGCCTCATCCTTTTCTCTGGTGCAGTGACCTTCAAACCCAAACACAGTAGCAGTTTGGGCTGAGACTGTGGAAACAGCTATAGTAAAAACAATTCCAAATGTTATTTGCTGAATAATTCAGGTGACTGTGTTGGGACAGCTGATGAAGAGTAAGGAGCAGAGGGAACAGGTGAGGGAGATGAGCAGGGCCCAGCTGAGTCTAATGATTGGTCTTGACAAACGGAGTGTCTCAGTGCTTCACAAAGAACCCAAGGACCACACCTGTGACAACAGGGAAGCAGACAGCTGTGCAAGGCAGAATCATCCCTCAGGAACATCACAGCTTGTGGCAGGCAATGATTTCTCTCTGTTAGAAACTGGCCTGGACATTCTGTCCATTGATCTATATCCTGGGCTACGGCTTGGGGTGGGGATCGGGTGGCATCAGAGATGTACAGGGATAAACTGAGTTGTGTGGCTTCGGGGCGAGTGCTGGAGGGACATCTGCAGGTGCCATCTCACCCTTACTTCCTTTCGTTTGCATTTTTCTGGTACACCTTTAGCTTTCTAACTCACTTTGTTTCAGGTGTATCTTGCATGTAGGAGTTTGTGATCCCATCTGCAAGTCTTTTCGTTTCAGTAGGTGAGTTTAGCCTATTTGCATTTTTTTTAAGATTTTATTTATTTATTTTTAGAGAGGGAAGGGAGGGAGAGAGAGAGAGAAACATCAGTGTGCGGTTGCTGGGAGACATGGCCTGCAACCTAGGCATGTGCCCTGACTGGGAATCGAACCTGTGATGCCTGGTTCGCAGCCCGCGCTCAATCCACTGAGCTACACCAGCCAGGGCCCTATTTGCATTTTAAAAAAATATTTTATTTATTTTTTGCCCCCCCTTTTTATTTATTTTTAAGAGCGGGGAAGGGAGGGAGAAAAAGAGGGAGAGAAACATCAGTGTGTGGTTGCCTCTGGTGGCCCACACTGGGGACCTGGCCTGCAACCCAGGCACGTGCCCTGACTGGGTATCACACTGGCGACCCCTTGGTTCGCGGCCTGTGTGCTCAATCCACTGAGCCTCACCAGCCAGGGCCAATTTGCATTTATCATTTGGTTTAAGTTTACTTCTGTCATACATGTTAGGCTCTTGTTTTAAACTTTCATGTCATATTTTCTTGGTTTGCTTTGTCTATTTCTGTTCTAAAATTTGTACTTGGGATTTGCTTTATTCAGGTGTAAGTGGACAAAGGCAGAAAGACAACAGCCTTTGAAAGAACTCATTGCTTACATTTCCCAGGAGAAGGAGCACGTCGGCCCCAAAGGGCCACACGGGCCAGCAGCGAGGCCTGTTAGGAGGCAGGAAGGAGGGAAAGCCTAGGCTTTTATTGCTCTAGTGGTGGGAAGTTGTTCAGTGGGACAGCGCCCTCTTTGGGAAGGAAACGAAACCTAAATGTTGGGATTTGTGGTTGAAAGGTTTTTACCAACAAAGCTGGATCACAGGGGAGACATAAAAAACTTTGGTCATTAGTTTGGCCTGTGATTAAGTGGAGCCAAATAGATAACACGGAATCATAGAAAACACAGAAGCATTTCTTCTGGTAATTTAGGTTTGTATCTTTTCCAAAACTTTATATCCTTAACCTACAACCTTGCAAGCAATTATTTTCTCCTTTGAACATGATATATTAGTATTTCCTTTTTTCTCTCCTTTTATATCTATCACTTTATTTTGATATCTACGTGTTGACTTTTGTGAAATCTGCTTCTAATTCCATTAATAGATTTTGTAGTACTTTTAAATAACTTAACTCGCCACCCCAGCCTTTAAAGACAAAGACATTACACGTTTATCTACCTTCTCCCCCTTCTTTAAAAATCAGAATTTGACATTTACATTTTATTCTATGGCGATAATCCCCACATTTGTTTTTAAGTTTTGATCCTAGAGTTAAACATTCAACCATTCTCCAAGAAGGGTTACATTTTCTGGTTCTTGTATGTTCGGAAGCATTTGTCGGTTTACTCAGTACCAGTACCATTTGAATGCTCATTAACATATGGGCAAGTCTGGCTTCCTTGGTCCTGCCTCCCCAAAGTAGAACCTGGAAAACTCCCAGGCATTCTGTGAAAGGGGCCTTCTTCAGTCGGATGTTTTTGGATGAGATTTCTATTCTGAGTTCTGAAATTCAAGGAGGCCCCATGAAGAACCCTTTGTCGTGCTCTTGGTGTGGGTGGGAGCATTCTGCCACCTTCCTACAGGTTTATTTCTCAGGGTTTCTGGTACAGAAGTGGCATCAGTCAGCATGGAGGCAGCAGGACTTTCCTCTGCCAGGGGTGTCCAACCTTCTGGTGTCTCTGGGCCACACTGGAAGAAGAGTTGTCCTGTACACACATTAAATATACTGTGACACATAATCACAAAAAAAAATCTGTTTTAAGTAAATTTACTATTTTGTGTTGGGCTGCACGCAGACATCCTGAGCTGCAAGCGGCCTGCAGGCTGCAGGTGGGACACCCAGACAGTCCCTCGTGCTGGTAAGGCGGCGGTGGCTTCCCCTTCAGACCCGTTCTAAGACATGGTGATAGCAGTCCTCCTCGAAGCCTGTCCTGTGGGTTCACCAGCCTTCCAACAGTTTTCAGCTAACCAAAATTCTTTAGAATTCATTTTCCTGCTTCAAGTCAGTTTCTATTGTTTGCAACCAAGAATCTGTAATTGTAGCTTATGGGCCAAATCTGACCCACTACCTATTATTAAATGATTGTTTTAAAACAAAACTATTTAGTATTCTCAATATGTGAAAATTTTGTAAAATTCAAAATTCAGTGCCCATGAAGCAAGTTCAGCTGGAGCACAGGCGTGTTCATTTGCTGACGTGCTACCTGCAGCTGCTTTGGCGCTGCATGCTGGCGTGCCGGGTGTTAGTGACGGAGGCCGACTGGCCCGGAAAGCCTGTCTGCCCTTCGCAGAGTTCGCTGGCTCCTCGTGATCAACCAAGCACCTGACTGAAACTTCTGGGTATAAAATTACTCCTTAAAAAATTCTGTAGGCATTTCTCCTTGTTTTAGTAAACAATATTGCTTTGGAGAAATGTGAGGACAGACTTTTTTTTTTCCTCCTTCAAAGCGGCTTATCTACGTGACTTCTGATTTAACACCTTTCTTACTTGTACTCCAGGGCGGTCCGGAGAAGCTGCCACCGCCACCTTGTATGCCATGTTCTCACTATTGCAGACATGGGATTTTACTTTTGGCTTCAAAAGGTGTGCGACATATACGCACAGAAACACCGTGTTGTTTCCTTCTAAAACCTTCAGCCACAGGCATCATCTCTGCTTCCTCCCTGGTGCAAAGCTGCCTGGTTCATCTACATTGCCTTGGGCAGCTCTTCTTAGTGTTGGGGTTTGGGTTTTGTTTCCTAGTTCACAGAAGTTAGACTGTGTATTTTTTTTTCCCTGAGTTTCCTTATTGCTTTTGAACAGCTTCACAGGAGAGAAGGGGGAGAATACGTCCATCTTGTTTCTACAAACTCTTTTGAATTTTCTTAATCTTTTTTACTCTTAAATCAATTTCCTTAACCATTTCAGTTAGGCTGTATACCACTGTGTCTTACTTGTAAGTGGTGCAGTCACCCATTCTACATGTGTCTACCTCATAGGGGTATGTGATCCAAACCCGGTCCACTTGCTACGTAGCCGCAGTTTACATAAAGCAAAGTCTTTGTCCTTAGAAAGCTGGACAAGAGATGGTGGGATGGGTAAGAATAGTGGAAACAGAGGTAATAACAAATGGTCAGATTTCGGGTAGTTTGAAGATAGTGCTGAAAGCATTTGTTCTGATGGATACGGGGACAAGAGAAAGAAGAGGTAAAGCTGACCCCAGGTTTTGGGCATGAGAAGCCGGCATGTTAAGAGTTCCTAAACACTAAATTTTAGAACACCATGGGAAAAAGGAGGTGAAATGGGGGGCAGGAGAAGGTCATGTACCAAGAATAAACATGAGGCTGGCTGTGAATTTCTAGACAACACAGAAAACTAAAAATAACAGAGCAGTATCTAAAATTCTGAGTGATGGTTTCCAAACTAAAACTCTGTGCCCAAACTCTCTATCCAGGGGTGAGGGTAGAATTCGCCCTGTGAATTCTTTCTCAGGAAGCTACTTAGATGATGAGTTCCACCAAAAGAAGGGAGTGAAACAAGAAAGGAGGCAGCACAGGAGACAGGAAATGGGAGAGAAAATGAGAAGTCCTGAGGCGACAGCTGCCTAGTTCTGACCGGAAAAGGTCAGAGAATGCCAGGAGAGAGATTTCCAAGAAGTTAAAATAAACTACTCCATTTGTTCGTATGTTCTGAGAAGAGACGTAGACTTGCAGTGGAGCCTTGGGGTCAAATTAGTGGTAGGTACGTATAAAATTAAGTAGTTAAAAAACAAATTTTTAATTCCAGAGACAACAAAAAGTACAAGAAGAAAATGAGTAATATTCAAGTCATAATAATGTAAATACAGATTTACCTAAAAACTGTGATAACTGAATTGGGAAGAAACGGGCAAGTGTGACTATGTATGTAAAAGGGTTTAAGAGAACATTCTGACCCTCTGTAGTAAGAAGTTAATTTTTAAAGCCGAAAACTTAAGAATTAGCAGTATTATCAGGTCCTTTAGCAAAATGGAGGTAAATAGGAACACAGCTGAAATTGAGCAGAAAATTAGGGAATGTGGAAGTATGGAAAGTATAGGTTTTAATGTAAGCCTCGCACAGTTATTTACTTAAAATAAGTATGTTTATCTTTAGTAATAAAGTACATCTTAAAAATGTTTCCGTAACTAAGATGTTAAGATAAATAAATAAAGTTTCAATTTATTTCTGAAAGATGTAAATTCATTTTTTATTCCAGAACTTTTTAAACATGAAAAAGTAAAACTTTGTGTGGAGCATGCTCCCCAGGCCGGAGGCCGGGGCACACGGGGCACCCTGCGGCAGGAAGAGGGGCAGGGAAAAGGTGACTGTGAATGCTTCCCCAAATGGACACTTCGTGTGTAAAACTATGAAGTATAAGAATAAAAGGTCAATAACAAAACTATAATTTATAATTATATCACTTAGATAAAAAATATAAACAACATATTTTTAACTTAATAGATGTAAAAATTGACAAATGACTATCACTTTTTAAATTGGTTCGACACTCCTTTCCTATTACTTTTGGAATGTCATTTTTCAGAACAGTATTTTTCTGCATATTCTTCATTCTTGGGGTGGCTTTAAATTGCTAATAAACCCAGGAGGTTCTAATCTGGTAGTCCTTTTACACAGTTTGAAGCTGGTAAACCTTGGGGCCTTTTTTTAAGAGAAAACCTTGCTCATTTAGTGATCCAATAAAATTTTCGAAATCAGCAACCTGGAAGAAAACATAAAAAAAGAGTTAGCCCAAACAAACAAATTACAAGGAAAAGAGCCCACTAAAGTAATGTGCAAAAATATGATTTTTAAAATTTCTCTCTCAGAAAGTAATATATAGTTGTCAAGTATCTTGGGCAAAATAAATTATTTGTACTAACAGAAAACTGCCTACATATGAATTTTGGATTCTATAATGCAAAGCTAATAAAAAATGAAAACTTCAGTATGCACAGGATTTTTTACAATCAATCTGAGACACACACACATGCACACTCACTGGTTTGTTGTCCCACTTACTTACACATTCATTGGCTGACTGATTTTTGTGTGTGCCCTGACCAGGGATTAAAGCCACAACCCTGACATATCGCGATTATGTCTAACCAACTCAGCAACCCAGCCACTGCTGCAGAGAGTCTTTTATATTTGTTTTAGCTTTAAGAGTCTAAAAAAAAATTAGACTAGCTTTTGAAATTAAGTGGGCAATTTTCCATTTAAACTGTTTTACATGGCAGAAAAGGGGAAGGGGATTAAGAAGTGCAAATGTCCAGTTATAAAAACTGAGGATCAGAGACATGCCGATGCCTCGCTCACAAGGGACTGCCCACATGGAAACTGAGCCTGCCAACAGTGCGTCCTTGTAACCTTCATGACACTGAAAAACCTTCTGAAAAAAAGTAGGTAAAGATAAAAACTTTTTAAAGCTCTACACAGCTAATTTCATAGCTTAAATAAAACAAGCTTGTTTTTGTTTCGCAAAATGCCTACTCCATTCTTTTATTCCAAATCTTTTGACATTTAAAGATTCCATTATAGGTTAATAAAGACCTGGCATTATTATAAAAAATATTTATTAAATATTTGGTTTAACATACCTGAATGTTCAGCTCTTTAGCTATCTGTCGAAGTTGATGAAACTGAAATAAATTATTGTAAGTTCTTTCAGCAATGTTGTTGAGAGCAGAAATAAATCTTTTTGCTGCTGATCTGTTGCTCATTCCAGAACCGTGCTGGGATCGCTCAAAATCGAGGTTCCCAAATTCATCAGAGTAAGTTCCCAGCATGCTTGATGGCGGGGGGATAAAAACAAAGTTACCCAAAGTGACGTGGCTGTAGAAATTTTTACTGCAGGCCTCCAGTTATAAGAAGAAAAACGTGGAAGTAGCCATGGGCCTCATGTAGCAGAGATTTAAATATATAATATTTAGTGAGTGCCACTGTGAAATGTACTATGGTACGGACTGGGGATAAATATATTTTGGACAACTGACACTTTTAGGAAACTTCTGAACTTGAAAAGAGAAATGCATAAAAATAGAAAGCTGACAGACTATAACATAAATACCTGGAATGTTTTTTGATCCACAAAAAAAATTTAAACATACTTAATTTAGACTTTACTGGGTAAAGATATGTTTCCAGCTCCCAGTGCAGCATCTGACAAATAAACGGTGTTTAAAAATACTCTAGGAATGAATTTAAGGTTTCTGATGACTTGTAGTAATCATTGTTAGATGCTAAGGGATATATCTATTACTTCCAGTTCTCTGCTGCTCCCTCTTATTTTCACAGTATAATCAAGAGAAGAAAAAAAATGCACTTGACAATAAATTTTAGCCCGAAGTCTGAAAATACCAGTTTCATATATTTGGCCATCCTCTCTCATACAGCCCTATTGCTGAGTCCTTGCCTGAATTCTGTGTCTGTATATTGGGACAGATATAATCTCACAGTCAAGTTTAGAGGCAAAGATGTTTTTTAATCAGGAATTAATTAAACATAAATTGATCACCTACTAAGCAGTGGGCTTATAGTAGATGAACAAAACAGGTATAATCCTGTTCTTTTTTTAAAAAATTTTATTTACTTATTTTTTGAGAGGAGAAGGGATGGAAAGAAAGAGAAACACAATTGGTTGGTTCTTATAAGCGCCCCTACCAGGGGCTGAAGTCACGTGTGTGTCCTGCCCGGAAATCAAACTGGTGACCTTTCACTTTGCAGAAAATGCCCAACCAGCTGAGCCACACTGGGCAGGTCCAATCCCTGATCTTAAAGAGCTCAAAGGAAGGAGTTTAAAGGATTACTAAAAACGGAGCTTCACTTGGTTTTCTAAAATAGGTGAAAACCTAACTGAAAGAGAATGAACTGCACAAATAGGAATATATGTCATTCAAATAAGACTAGTAAATGATAAGACAGATGAGTATGTGTTTCCCTCTGCAATACAGTATAATCTTTCTTAACGCTTTTAAAAAAATATTTATTTATTTCTAGAGAGAGGAGAAAGAGAGGGAGAGAAACAATGATGTGTGAGAGAAACATCGGCTGCCTCTTGCTCACCCTCAACTGGGGACCTGGCCTGCAAACTCAGGCATGTGCCCTAACTGGGAATCAAACCAGCAGCCTTTTGGTCTGCAGGCCAGTCACATCAGCCAAAGCAAGGCTTCTATGATTAATTACTCTACCATATAACTTTACCATATGCTTATTTTCTCAGATAGTTGTCAAAAATGCTTTAAGATACATTAATTATCAGTTAATATTTTCCTTAATTATATTTAGCATGTGCTATCTCATTTGGCCCTCTCAACAATCCTATGACGTAGGGACTATTCTTATTCCCATTTTACAGATGAAGAAAAAAAGTCTAGTAAAGTTAACTGTTTTGCCAAAAGTTACATAGCTATCGTACTTTTGCCACATCTGGGATTTGAATCTGAGCTACATGCTTCAGATTTGAAGAAAGATAATGTAAAATATTTTAGCTACTTTCCTGAAATAGAAAAAACTCACAATAATCCCTTTACATTTAAAGGGTAGCTCTGGAAAAAAAAAGTGGCGCTGTTCTCTTCTGTGTCCTAGTATACTTTTAACTTTAAGAGAGAGCTTTGTGAACTGTTGCCAATACACATTTCATTTTTACAGCTGTGTGCTCTTATAACTGTGATAAACTATATCACAGTTCAGATTTTTATTTAGGCTTATGCTTCCCAGTCAAAATGTAGTTTAACTACACATTTTAGGCTTAAAATAACATTTAGGGTGAACATTCAAAAGCTGAAGGGGTGAGAACTCTGAAGTGAGATAGTGAATGAACGATGATTACTAAGGTCAACTTTATCACCAGAGAAATACATTTCACGAGGGCCTGCTGCGCACTGGGCATGACGCTGGGCCCGGGAATACACTGGTAAATGCGGGTGCGCTCCTTGCTCTCAGAGAGTGCAGACTAGGGCGGCAAGCATGTTAAGTGCAACAAACAGAAGTCACAATCTGGTCTCGGCGTGTTTAACCGGGTCTTAATCTCTAGCACGGAAACTGCCCGGTAATTCCAATAATTGGGAATCAAACTTTTCTTTTATCTGAAAATTTTTACAAAAGCCAATGGGAAAAAAAAACATGCAATTTAGGGAAACTAACTGTATCTCAAGACAAGTCAGGGAAATGTAATCTCATGTAGATACTGTTTACACTTACTAATGACACCTCCTTTTTCAGGAGTCCAGAAGTAGACTGACAGCCTAAACTAACTCAGATTTGCCAGCAAGGCTGCTTTGAGAAGCAGCAGAAACAGGTTCAACAAGGGAATGCACGAGAGTTCCTCTTGGATGGAAAAGCACGTGCAAACTGTATAAATGATTACTGAGACATGCAGAACTAATCATAAATAAGTTATACAGCGTTTTTATTGAAATGATAATTAAAGCATAATTTATCTTGCTGAAGTCTAAGCTCAGATATAAGAACCAATTGATGGCCTGCACAGACCAGTGGATTTATTGTGGACAAATACCAGATGGCTGCTTGAGGCAAAGTCTGGGGTCTGAGGCCTCGGGAAACTAAGGAAGGGTAAAGCCTCAAAAAGAGAATGTTCCAGTTGAGAGAGAGGGTGATCAGAGCAGTATGACCCTTGATTTGCTCGACAGCCAACATTCTATGAAGTGGACGCACCTGACACTTTTCAGTAGAATCAGGCACCAGAGGACCCAAAGGGCGAGAGATCATTAAAAGGAAAAAAGAAGGGGCGATCTTAGCTCGACCCCAAAAGTGGAGAGTTTAAGTACAAGATACACAGAGATACACACTCTAGACTGTAAGTAAACAGGCAGCTTCTCATCACTAAATAAGAAGTCCCTGTTGGTCCCTGTTTTAATTAGGAAAAAAAAGAATACAAATTTTCTGGAATTTTGGTTAGGTTCAGTGGCTTACCTTTCTAAAGAAAAAAGGGATCACTGTTAGGGCAGTTTCAGGTTTCTTACTGATCTGGTCTCCTACAGAAGTCAGGAAGACAACTGGTATTTGTGGCCATTCCTTTGCTTCATATGTGAGCCACTGGCACCATGTTGTATGAGAAAGTGTGGTAATTCCTACCCTATCTGGCTGCTTATAAATGGCAACTAGAGGGTCCCCAACAATGAAGTCCACTGGAGATGGAAGCAAGCAAGCTTGGCAAAGCCTTTACTTGTAAGACCCCTCAAAATCTAGTACTGAATCATATGTAAGGGAAAACTGATGGTTCAATACTGTGTGATGCTAAACCAGTAAGATACTCAGATATAGAAGGTCTGTGTTAGGAATTGTTTGAAAGGGATGTTATTTATGATTTTACTCACTGTAAGTCAGTGCTCTGGCACCAGGAATCACTAAGAGCTGTCAGTTCTTGAGTCTGTAGAGCTTTCAAAGACTGTAACCTCACTGTTGCTAACAAATGACACACAGAATTAAAGATAAAGATCCCCTTTGTCCACAGGCTGCCTATAGGGCAAGAAACAAATGGCAGGTTAATGCTTAGATCTTCAAGAGGGAGCGTGGGTGCCCTTCTGCCCATACAGCATGCTTCTAAAGGTGGCAGAGGGAACTGAGTGGTCTCCAAGAACCTGCCAGTACCAGCTGGGGAATGAAGAGACAGCCACGTAAAGTCTTTCTCTGAGGAAAGGAAAAAGGGATCTGCAGCTTAGAGTTACTAGAGAGTTTAGATGGAAAGAAAACATAAAAGACTAGACCCAAGAAATCCTTTGAAAAGGGTAATAATTTTGGAAGCTTATGATCTATAATGTGAGATCTGCCAGTCTGTTAAGCCTTCAATGTGTGGTCAGAGAAAGGGAGATCTGCTCAGTGTCATGTTAATATTATCAAAGCTAGAGCTATTGGTCATAAATACAGTTAGTTACCAAGTGTTCACTAATGTGCCAGAACCATATTAGCCTTGTTGCCAGGCTGTACCTTAGCACCATCCTTTGTGGTGTGTTTTACACAGAAGGAGACTGAGAAACGGAATCTAACTTGTGGCAGCTCCAGGTCAGACTCTAAGGCCTATGCTCTTCCTGCTACGCTGTGCCACTTTTATTCAGAGCCAAAGAAAAACAACTCGGCAGAGTCACCTGGTTCTGACTCCAAGCAAGCCCCAGAATAGGGGCTCTCAGGGCAAAAACAAAACACAATTACTTCTGAACTGCTTAAAAAAATAATTGTGGACTTCCGGCCAAGATGGAGGCATAGGTAGACACACTGTGCCGCCTCGCACAACCAAGATAGGGACAACAACAATTTAGAAACAGAATAACAACCAGAACTGACAGAAAAGTGAACTGTATGGAAGTCAGACAACCAAGGAGTTAAAATAGACACATTCATCCAGACCAGTAGGAAGGCCGGAGTCGGGCAGCCAGGGGCAGATCTCCGCACGAAGAGCAGAGAGCGTTGGGACCAGGCACATAAGGCATCCTGGGTGCGCAAGACTGCAGCGGGCAGACCTTGGGCTCGCAAGCGGCAGCTGGCAGACCCCAGCCAAAGAGTGGCAACCCACAGACCCAGCGAGATGGTGATTGTGAAGCAAGGCACTGGACGCAACCCAGGATCCCAGCGCTGGGAAACAGAGCCTCGGGGCACTGATTGAAAACACCTGTGGGGTGTTGAAGCACAGGGAGAGACTCCCTGCCTCACAGCAGAGGTCGTTGGAAAGACCCACGGGGTACACAAGCCCACCCACATGGGAACTGGCACCAGAGGGGCCCAGCTTGCTTGGGGGAGTGGCGGGAGGGACTGAGGTCTGACAAGGGACTGAGATCCGACGGAGAGCGGAGCAAGTGCTATAGTTCCCTCTCGGATCCTGCCCCCACATACAGCGTCACAACCCAGCGACTGGGGTGCCCTCCCCTGGTGAACACCTGAGGCTCCGCCCCTCATACGTAACACCATGACCAGACCAAAGGGGGGGGGTAAAAAAGATGGCTCAAACAGAATAATAAATGAAAGCCCCACAAGAAGTACGTTTAAGCGACCGAAAGGTAGCCAACCGATCAGATGCACGGTTCAAAGCACTGGTGATCAGGATGCTTGCAGAATTGGTTGATTTTGGTCGCAAATTAGATGAAAAAATGCAGGCTACAATAAGTGAAATGAAGAAAAATGCACAGGGAACCAATAATGATGGAATAAAAGCTGGGTCTCACATCAATGGAGTGGACCAGAAGGAAGAAAAAAACACACAATCAGAAAAGAATGAAGAAATAAGAATTCAAAAAATGAGGAGAGGCTTAGGAACCTCCAGGACGTCTTTAAATGTTCCAACATCCGAATTATAGGGGTACCAGAAGGGGAAGAGGAAGAGCAACAAGTGGGAAACTTATTTGAACAAATAATAAAGGAGAACTTCCCCCCATTCTCGCCAAGGAAATAGACTTCCAGGAAGTCCAGCAAGCTCAGAGAGTCCAAAGAAGTTGGACCCAAGAAGGAACACACCAAGGCACATCATAATTACATTAGCCAAGGTAAAAATGAAGGAGAGAATCCTAGAAGCAGCAAGAGATAAGGGGACAGTAACCTACGAAGGAGTTCCCATCAGACTGTCAGCTGATTTCTCAAAAGAGACCTTGCAGGCAAGAAGGGGCTGGAAAGAAGTATTCCAAGTCATGAAAGCAAGGACCTACATCCCAGATTGCTCTATCCAGAAAAGCTTTCATTTAAAATGGAAGGGCAGATAAAGTGCTTCTCAGACAAGGCCAAGTTAAAGGAGTTCATCATCACCAAGCCTTTATTTTATGAAATGTTAAAGGGACTTATCTAAGAAAAAGAAGATAAAAAACATGTACAGTAAAATGACAGCAAACTCACAATTATTAACAACCACACCTAAAACAAAAAGAAAAACTAAGCAAACCACTAGAACAGGAACAGAACCACAGAAATGGAGATCACATGGAGGGTTAGCAAAAGAGGAGTGGAAGGAGGAGAGAGGGGAAAAGGTACAGAGACTAAGTAGCATAGACAATAGGTAGAAAATGGACAGGGGGAGGACAAGAATAGCATGGGAAATATAGAAGCCAAAGAACTTATGACACATGGACATGAACTAAAGGGGGGAATGTAGGTGGGAGAGGGTGTGTAGGGTGGAGGGGAATGAAGAGGGGATAATGGGACAACTGTAATAGCACAATCAATAATATATTAAAAAATAATTTCATCTTTAGATTAACATATATTTTGGCCTTGGAAAAGGAGATTCCTAACATTTATATTTAATTGCTGTGAGAACATATTAAAAAGAGCTAATTTCTAAATTACGATACATACACAATGGAATACTATGCAATTATAAAAAAAGGAAGCTCTTTAGGCACTGATATGGAATGATCTCAAAGATGCATTGTAAATGAAAAAAAAAATGTGTGTGGTATGCTACCACTTCTCCATTAAAAAAAGAAGAATACACAGATACAGACTTCTGGTAGGTATTTTATACCTGAAAGTCGTAACATAAAAGACTTGTTGTCACTACTGGGGCAAGAGAAGGCAGAACTAGGCAGCTAGTAAACAGGGTAGAAGAAAACTTTTTCCACTGTATACTTTTTGAACTTTGGAAGTTTGAAGTTTATGAATCTGTGAACCTATTAAAAATTATGAACTGAAAGAAAAACCTACCTAAAATAATTAGCTTTTGCTTTTATTGATTAAAAACATCTACATCTAAGGTAGAAATATATGATCACCTGAAATATAATTTTTCTTCCTTTTTACCTCCTAGGAATCATGATCTATCAAATCACAAAATGTAAAGAATACAATTTAGTAATATTTGTTAAAATCCTAAAGTATTTATTTATCCTTGGACCCAGAAATATCATTTCTGAGAATTTCTCATACAGGTATACACCTACCCACATATGAATTATGTTACAGAGATTACTCATTGTAATATTGTTTGTAACAAGAAAAGAATTGAAAATGCGTATCTAGTAGCAATGGGGGACTATTTAAACTCTGGCATATCTAAATAATAGAATACTATTTAGGATTTCAGGGTCCGGTCAAGATAGAGGCATAGGTAAAAACACTTTGCTTCCTTGCACAACCAAAAGGAGGATAACAACAAATTTTAAAACCATAAACAACCAGAACTGCCAGAAAATCAAACTGCATGGAAGTCCAACAACCAAGGAGTTAAAGAAACATTCATCCAGACTGGTAGGAAGAACAGGGATGGGCAGCCAGGGCAGAGAGGACGTGTGACAAGGTGGCGGATCATGTTGGCGAGGCAGGGGCTGACTGACCCGGATTCCCACATTCATGCACAGATAAACCAGGAGGAACAACTGGGGAGTAAGACAGACTGTGAAACCCAGGGTTCCAGTACAGGAAACTAAAGACTCAAAAACCTCTGAACCTCTGACTGTAAAAATCAGTGGGAGTTGCACCAGTGGGAGAAACTCCCAGTCTCACAGGAGAGTCCACTGGGAAGGCCCACGGGGTCCTAGAATGTACACAAGCCCACCCACCTGGGAATCAGCACTTGAAAGGGCACAGTCTACTTGTGGGAAGCTAGAGAAGTGACGGAAAGGGCAGTGGGGCGAGAGCCAAGCGTGTGGCACGTTCCCTCTCTACCCCTCCCCCACAGAGAACGCCACAGCACAGTGAAGAGGGCTGCCCCACACTGGCAAATGCCTAAGGCTCTGCCCCTTACTATATAACAGGTGTGCCAAGACAGAGAAATATGGCCCAAATGAAAGAATAGATCAAACCTCCAGTAAAGGAACTAAGTGGTAAGGAGACAGACAATCCATCAGATACAGAGTTTAAAACACTGGAAATCAGGGTGCTCACAGAAATAATTGGGTTCAGCTGCAAAATCAAAGAAGAAACGATGGTTATACAAAGTGAAATATAGGAAAACATACAGGAACCAATAGTGAAGGGAAGGAAATTGGGACCCAGATCAATGATTTGGAACAAAAACAAGAAATAAACATCTAATCAAACAGAATGAAGAAACAAGAATTCAAAAAAAAAAAAATGAGGAGACACTGAGGAACTTCTGAGACAACTTTAAACATTCCAAAATTGAATGCAAGAAATTGAAACTTATTTGAAAAAATAATGAAGGAGAACTTCCCCAATCTGGTGAAGGAAATAGACACAGAAGTCCAAGAAGCTCAGAGTCCCAGAGAAATTGGATCCAAAAAGAAACACACCGAGGCACATCATGATTACATCAGCCAAGATTAAAGATAAGGAGAAAATCTTAAAAGCAGCAAGAGAAAAGGAGACGGTTGCCTACAAAGGAGTTCCCATAAGGCTATCAGCTGATCTCTCAAAAGAAATCTTACAGGAAAGAAGGGACTGGAAAGAAGTATTCCAAGTCATGAAAGGCAAGGACCTACATCCCAGATTGCTCTATCCAGCAAAGCTCTCATTTAGAATGGAAGGGCAGAAGAAGTGCTTCCCAGATAAGGTCAAGTTAAAGGAGTTCATCATCACCAAGCCCTTATTTTATGAAATGTTAAAGGGACTTATCTAAGAAAAAGATCAAAACTATGAACAGTAAAATGACAACAAACTCACAACTATCAACAAGTGAACCTAAAAAACAAAAACTAAGCAAACCACTAGAACAGGAACAGAATCACAGAAATGGACATCACCTGGAGGGTTTTCAGTGGGGAGGTGGAGCGGGGAGAATGGGGAAAAAGGTACAGGGAATAATAAGCATAATTGATAGGCACAAAATAGACAGGGGGAGGTTAAGAAGAGTATGGGAAATGGAGAAGCCAAAAAACCTTACATGTATGACCCATGGACATGAACTAAGGGGGTGTGGGGATTACAGGAAGGTGGGGGTTGCAGGGCAGAGGGGGATAAAGGGGAGAAAAAAATTGGGACAACTGTAGTAGCATAATCAATAAAATATACTTAAAAAATAAATAATAGAATACTATTTAGCTGTAAAAAAGAAGTCTCTATTTCCTAATAGGGAAAGATCTCTAGATATAATGTCAGAATCTTTAAAGGGGTACAGAACAGTGTAAGATACGCCATTTACAAACAGTAATGGTGTTCCGGTGGAGAGAAAGGGTGGGTGGTAAACAGGATGGAAGGAAACCTTCTCAAAATATAATTTTGAAATAATTTTAGAATTGTGTGAATGTATTGCCCATCCAAAAAAAATTTTATGTGAAGATTATTTACCCAGATATTTTTAAATTATTTTTTTATCCTTACCTGAGGACATTTTTTTCCTTGCTGTTTTTCTCTTTTTTTAAGAGACAGAAAGGAAGAGAAACTTGATGCAGGAGAGTACTGACTGACTGCCTCCCATGCACGCCTACACTGGGGATTGCAGGAGCCCGGACTGGAGACTGCAGGCATCCGCACCTGGACCGGTCGAATCTGCAACCTAGGTACGCGCCCTGACCGGGAATTAAACCTGCCACCTTCTGGTTAAAGGAGGACACTGCAACCAACTGAACCCCCACTGGCCAGGGCTATCCAGATATTTTAAACCAAGAAAGTACAGTTTGTTCAGAGTAAAATGTGACCCAATGGACTAAATAAAAACAATATTGCTTGGCCTAACTAAAATCTATATTTGAGATGGAAAGATGACTGACATGTCATTTAAAACATTGAACATTTTCATCTTACCTGTATTTCATGATTTCAACGATATCCTCAGCATCTTCTTTGGTTGCTTGTTCTCTCAATTCCAACCTCGCTCGTGCCTTTGAAAGAAAACAACTACTTTCAGATAACAGAGTATTATAGATATATTTAACATTGTTTGACCAGGGATAGTTATATCTAGGCTTTCATTTATTCATTTTACACAAAAACTGGCTTTTGGAGAAGGGAACTATAATATCAAAGTCAGAATTTTAAAAAGTGATTTGAAAACCCAAGTATAAGAATAATCACTCATTTAAAATATGGATTAGCACTCACTTTGGCAAGACATATATTAAATACGGATTAAAACCAATTTGTATCTACTAACATATCTTTCTGTGTTCATTTCAGAAGATTTGACTATGAAATATACTTGTTTTTTTTCTTGCCTTTTACTTTTAGGAAGTCATACCTAATCAATCTGTTAAAACAACAAAGAGGAGTTAATCAGATTTTAGAAGCAAAAATCCCAAGCTCTGGCCCAGCTAATTTTAACTGCCAGTGTTCTCTTAGTGTTCCATACATCTGTGAACAGACATTATTGCTGCTAGGAAAAGGGGCGGTATTATTATGGATCTGTCATCTACCAAATCAAATAATCAAGGTATTTGACACATTCCATGTTCTCAAATACTCAACTTTAAATCCTAACATCCATAGTTAACCTAACCACTCTTCACACTATCAGAGTTTCCTAAATGTCGTTACAAAAAAACAAACAACAACAAAAACAGTTGCATGGTAAGCAACTGGTCCTGTGCCTAGAAAGTGGCTCTTTATAGTTAAAAGCTAGGACCAAACCTTTTAAAAAATCAATTTCTAATGCTTCCCAATAAAAAGAAAAACCAAATCAGTCATGCAGAAGATTGAGAGAAATCATATTACTCCTCTGTCCTCTTTATTTACTGATTTGAGAAAGAGAGAGAGAGAGACATTGATTTGCTGTTCCACTGATTTATGCATTCATTGGTTGATTCTGACTGGGGAGCAAACCCACAACCTTGGCGTACAGGGATGACACTCCAACCAACTGAGCTACCTGGCCAGGGCCTACATAGCCTTTGTTAAGCTAAGAAAATATCAACTTAAACAAACCTCTGTTAATCGAATCAAAGATTCCAGCTGCCTAGTAGTGATCGGTGAGCTATTTAATCGCTGGCTTTGTTTCCGGAGCTCAAGGTAAAAGTCTTGAAGAATCTGAGCAGCTTCCACGGATAACCTTGGATAGACATACTGACGAGCATAGCCAATGTACTTTCTCAATAGCTGGTGGGGAATTGGATCTGTTGTTTCTCCAGGAACCACCTGACACATGACAAAAAGGCCCAAGAATATAAGGATAAGTGGCAACTAAAATCTTTCAGCTAAAATAACTTGTGTAGATAAATATAAAATTCAAAAAGACTCTCTCAAGTAAGCCAAACACACTAGTTATAGCTCTTGGTCTAGTTAATATAGATTAATTCAAATACTATTGTATTATAATGTAAAAGGTGTGCCATGAAAGTTTATATGCTACTACTCCATAATACGCAACACACTGAACTCTGACACTCAAACAGAAGTGAACTGAATGATTAGGAAGAAACATTTGTACCTTTAGCCTTTCTGATAATGGTTTATCAGAAACCACCTGAAGTACAGAAGTATTTGAATCTTGACTGTTCAGACGAGCTACTGTGGCACTGGTAACAGTTCTCTGCTTCCCAGCTCTCATTGCAATTACATGTTCAGAGAGTAAGTGATCATGGTCCTCATTGGGGGTGTCTAACAGGATAAAGACCAAATCAAATCTGGATAGCAGGGCACTCCCCATTCTAAAGAGGCATGAAAGAAAGAAGAAACAATGGCTGGCGTAAAAACAAACTGAAAACCTAGAAAACTCGTTTATTACTCAAGTTGCACACAGAACTTTAAAAAGGTTTTAGAATACAGAAAAAAATCAACAGCTTTTGAATAACACACCTGCCAACTCCAGAGACATCAGGTCATATGCCCTTCAACATGTGCACAGCCTTATACGAGGGGACACCCCAAAAAACTGAATTATCTTCTGGAGGGCAAGCCCCTTGTAGTACAAGCTTTCCTGGCTAGGCGAGTGTTCTAGGAACCCATCTGTATCAGTGCACCAGCTGCCGTCGTTGTGAGGGGCTGCGTTTGGCTTCAGTGCATTTTTTTTTGGAAGAGTCAGCGTGTTTTCCCATGTTATGATGGGTGATTTACAAGTGCACCTGCCCATATAGTGCTGAGTGTCCCATAGTTTTTGCCCAAAAACGGTATGACCTCTGTGTCCCACCCTCCCTATTCATGCAATCTTGCCCCAAGCAACTCCCCCCACCCCGCCCCGATGAAAAATGTCCTCAAAGGGAAACATTTAGCTGATGTGGAAGAGGTAAAACAAAAAATAGCAGAAGCACTAAAAGGCATCAAAATTGACAAGTTCAAGAACTGTTTTGGGCAGTTGAAAAAATGTCTTGATAGGTATATTGCATCAAATGGAAAGTACTTTGAAGCTGACTGAAATTTAAACATGTACACAATATTTTTAAAATAAATTCCAGGTTTTTGGGGGTTGCCCCTCATATGTACCATCCTTCGGTAGGTTGAGGACATGGCCCTTTCTGACCAGTCAAACCACTGAATTCTTCTCTGTGTTCTATGTCACTCCCTATGGTGTAGGATCTTTGAATTTTTAATGCTAGAATGTTACATATCAGAAGTATCTGTATTCTTAATCTTTTATATCTGTTGCCTCACAAAGATACTGAGTCTCTCAAAGCATTTATGCCCATTTAGAAGAAAAAAGCCCATTTTTTTTCTTAAAGCATCATCTAATTAGTCACTCTAATAAAAATGCAGTACCCCATTTAATCATCTCTGAACCCACTAATCAGATAACTCCTCTGAGACAAGAAAACTGAAATCTAGAGTGATTAACAAATTTGACCAACATCCCAAAGCAGGCTTGTGGTACCACTAAAGGCCAGAATCTATGTCCCCTGGATCCTTCAGGATCCTTCTGATCTTTCCAAGATAGCCCTTTCTCATTTTACTAAGAAAAACTAATAAATTGACTTTTTTGGTGGTGGTGTTGCTACCAAAATACCCAGAATCTTCAAGTACAATTATGTATTTTATTATGTACCATTTCTACATTAGAAGTAATAATTACATTAATAAACATTAGAAAATTAGCTTTTTTCCCCCACAAGAATTAAAGGTTCCAGTTTTTCATCTGAGGCATTCTTTTGTCTTTTTCTCCCTTTGTATCATTTAAGTCTATTTTCCCCTCCCCATCCATCTTGTGCAACCTGCAGGACAAATTAGAAGAGAAAGCACATACATACAGATATAAACATTGTTTTTGGAAAAAAGTGGGATCATACCACATAGATGAGTATATCATGTGTTCTTTTCACTTAACAGCAAAGCACAGACGTGTTCTCCTGCCGGTACTCACAAAGCTCCTTCCCACTGTACGTCTTACTACACAGCTTAACCAGTTCCCTGTAGATGAGCATTTTAAGGTGTTTCCAGTCTCTGCCAGTGGTAAACAACGCGGTAACTCGCACCCTGCGAACACATTTTTGTGCCCGTGTGGCTGTTTCTGTGAGTGCAGTCCCTAAGAGCACCGGCAGGAACAGCACGTGTACATTATAACACATGACACGCCAACTTGCCCTTCGAAATGCTCGATTCTCCACCCCCTCGCCAGTAATGATTATTAATATTTAAAGTGCTTGCCTCTGGGTGATATCAATAGTACTTCATTATTTTAATTTGTAGTGTTCAAACACATTTTACCATTTACTGGAAACCTGTAATGTCTATGAACTACCCATCACACCCTTAGTGATCTTTTTCGTATTGCCTTACAGGGATTCAGTACACTAAAGGTATAAATGCTTGCAGAGACTTACTTTAAATTCTCAGAAACTGTTTTGGCTTTATTGTAATGTCCTCCAACTGGGTTTGCAGCCGCGATAATGGAAGTTCTTGCAGGGAGGCTACAAACCATGCCAGCCTTTGCGAGACTGATACTCTGCTGTTCCATGGCTTCTAACAAGGCTTGGTGTTGACTTCCCATTTTATCAAATTCATCTATTCCACAAATACCTATAACCACAGTAGAATAATACAGAAAAAAGTGTCCTTTGGTCAAGTTCTAAATCTTATGGAGTGGAAATTATTCCACAATAAACGGTGTCTCCACTGTTTTCAGCAGTTAAAATGATAACATTTCATACAATAGAGAACTTCTGGTTATTTCATTGCAAATAAAACATCTTATTTACCTTTTTAAAATAAATTTTATTTTATTTTTTTATTTTAGAGAGAGGTGACGAGAGGGAGAGAAACGTCATCGTGAAAGAGAAACATCAATTGGTTACCTTCCGTACGCGCCCCAACTGGGGACTGAACATGTAACCCAGGCATGTGCCCTGTCCGGAAATCAAACAGGAGACTTTTCAGTCTGCCGAACAATGCCCAACCAACTGAACCACACCAGCAGGAGCTTATTTAACTAACTTTCATGTGATATTTACTCATTCAGCATTTTCCACAGGGACAGCACTATGCTGTGAGGGTTACAAAAATTAAGAACATATGAAAGTGACCCTTAAAAAAACTGAAAGGCTTAAATCCAAAAAGGTGAGATAAGATACCATATTTTGCTGTGTATAGTGTGAACTTTTTTTGCTCAAATTTTTTGAGGGAAAAGTAAGGATGCGCATTATACATGGGTGGTACTAATTCTCTATCCATATAAATGTTTTTAATTCTTTTATTTATGCTGATGCATTAAAAGTGCAACTCTAGAAAGCAATAATGATACCTGTATGCAAAATAATACCCTGGAACATGATCATTGGTTTTGTTGAACTTACAACAAAGTTGCGATGAAAGCAGTTTCAGCCAACGATTCAATGAAATGGAACGAAGAGCAACAGACCCTCGCCCACAGAGTAAGACATGATCCAACTGTGATCCACTTGGTAAAACAGCTGGCGCCAACTTTACTGCCATTGGGTGAACAGTGTGAAATTTGTTTTCATATGCTATAGGCGGGACAAATTACTGGAAAATCTCTGGGAAAATGTCAAAACGGTTTTCGTACACTGCAAGCTTTAAACTGAAGGTTATTAAATATGCTAAAAAGCATGGCAACAGAGCTGCCGAGAGACACTTTGGGCCTCCTCCCACAGAGAGTGTCATCAGACTGTGGAGGCAACAGGAAGAAAAGCTTCTCCAGATGCCAAGACAGAAGAAGGCAATGAGAGGGAAACCGCCCAAGTGGCCAGCGGTGGAGCAGGAGGTGAGGACCTGGATTCTGAAGCAGCATCAAACCGGGACCTCTGTTTCAACCAAGATGATACAAGAAGAAGGTAAAAGGATTGCACAAGAAAAAAACATTGATGATTTCTCAGGAACACCTAAATGGTGCTTTAACTTTATGAAGAGAGAAGGTCTGAGTATGAGAACACGAACGAAACTTGCCCCAAAACTTCCAGCAGCCTATGAGAAGCAAGTTTGGGAATTTCATTCTTATGTTATCAATCTTCGAAAAACTTACAACTTTGAGCTGTCCCAAATCGCCAATATGGACGAGGTCCCACTCACATTTGACATGCCATCCAACAGAACTGTGGATGTCAAAGGAACAAAGACCGTGGCTGTTAAAACTAGTGGTCATGAGAAAATACATTTCACTGTTGTTCTAGCCTGCTGTGCAGACGGGACAAAGCTACCACCTATGATCATCTTTAAAAGAAAAACATTTCCGAAGGAAAAGATTCCAGGTGGAGTGACTGTCCACGTTCATGAAAAAGGATGGATGAATGAAGAAGGCATGAAAATCTGGTTTAACAGAGTCTGGTCACGAAGGCCTGGAGGATTACTTAAAAAACCAGCTCTGCTTGTTCTTGACCACTTCAAAGCCCACGTCACACACAGTGCAAAAGCAATTGCAGCGGACTTGAAAACCCAACTGGCTGTGATACCTGGTGGACTAACGAGCCGACTACAGCCTCTTCATGTGTCAGTAAACAAGCTCTTTAAGGACCTAATGAAGAGAGAGTGGACGTCTTGGATGCAGTCAGCTGGTAATGGTTTACTACCTACGGGCACAATCAAGGAAGCATCGATCACCCAGGTTTGTGACTGGATCCTAAGATCGTGGAACAGTGTCAAGAAGGAAGTGGTTGTGAAATCATTTAAAAAATGTGGCATCAGCAGGGCTATGGATAGAAGTGAGGGTGACGAAATTTACTGGGATGAGGAAAGTGACTCTGCAGAAGATACCAGTGCTGTAGAAATCGAAGACGATACTTCTGGTGTTGATAGTGATGGAGCATTCTTGGCCTTCTATGATGTGTGAATATCATTAATTTGTTACCAGTACATAAAATGTCTTATACCTTATATCTGTTCTTGTGTTTTGTAATTATCTGTTACATAAAATTTCTTATACCACAGTATGTTCAAAAATAAATGCTAAAATTCCTTTATAATGCAAAAAAGGTATCTAAATATAAATAATTGAATTTAAAAATTAAAACAAAAGACTTTTTTCTTGAAAGTTTGACCCCAAAATGTGGGTGCTCATTATACGTGGGAGTGCATTATACACAGCAAAATATAGTGTATACATATTTAAGATCGTATACTTCAACAGCTATAAGATACCCATAATTATACAAGATGAGTTTTCTGGGGATGGTAGAACGTTAAAAGAGGAAGGGGAATCTGGAAAGGTTTTAAGAAAAGGTGATTGTTGAGCTGCGTTTTTGGGGTCTCATAATTTGGGTTTCTTAGGGCAGTGTAATTTGAAAAGAAAACCATGGGCTCTGAAGTCAGGTTAGAGTACAGTTCCCAGCAATACCAGGTAGTGACTGTGCGATTGCAGGGAAATCACTCTCAAACCTTATTGCCTTGTACTATTTTTCTCCCTTTTTCCCCATATATGTGCAACCTGTTAGGTGGTCATCTCCAGGGGGTGTTGCTGTGGTTAAACCTCTCTTAACCACTCTATGAGCAAGTAAGCACGCCAGCTTAGAGGTCAGCCCATCTCTCTCTGGAACTTACAGTATTACTGGAAGGTCTCATGATTACTGCTTCAGTTCCTCAGGAGTGGGACAGTGCATGAACAAAGTCACGTTGCTACTTTCACTGCCACTTTTCAAAGTTTTTAAAGCAGGAGTGGGTAAACTTTTTCTCTAAGAGGCGATTCCAGGGAAATTGCCCCTTAGAGAAAAAGATGTAAATATTTCACATTTTGCAAGCCTGTCACATATTCTTGGTTTTTTGGTTGCTCTTTATTAATACTTTAAAAATATATAAACAGTTTTTTTGCTTATGGATTATACTAAAAGAGGCTGAAGACTGAATTGACCTGTGGACTAAAGTTGCTGATCCTGGTTTTAAAGTATTAAGTTTAAACCTTGAAAATTTTAAACTTTCTTTTCTTTGGCTACAATTGATAAATCTTGTTCCTTTTAAAAAAAAAAAACTATTTTTTGGTAATTTCATCAGATACTGAAGAAGGGAAATGTAAAACAGCCCTATTTCTCCTTTTTTTCCCTGTAAGTGTTCAGTAAAGGTGTTAGCAGGACTCTGTATTTGTTTTTAGGACCCAAGCTCTGCTACCATGCCTTTGTATTTTAACTGTGCGACTTCTACCAGCATAGTGTTGGCTTATGTATCTATATTCGGAAGAAAAGGAAGTAGGCTCTTAACACTCCACGTCTTAGATCCCATTGGTTATCTGTATAGCTAAATCCCATATTACCTACAACTTCTAATTGATGAAAAGTTTGACAGTTTCACAATGAGTATTCTCTTATTTATTATTTTTCTCACCTGGTAACTGAATAAAAATACTATCACTTCTAATGAGCAAATATTTATCAAATCTGTACTTTGTTCTAGCCCTGTGGGATATAACTGCCCCTGTGAGGCTTACATTCTACTTGGTGTAGAGAGGCAGACTATTAAAAAGTAAACCATATAATATATTAGAAGGTACTAAGTGCTATAGGGAGAAAAGGTAGAGTAGGGTAAGGAGAATAACATCTGCTGTTGGGGATGGGGGTTATAGTTTAAAATGTGTCGTGTATAGGGAAGGCCTTGTTGAGGTGGCAACATTTGAGCAAAAATTTGGAGAGGAAAGGGAACAAGCCTTGCAGATATATCTGGTATAGGAACACTCCATGCAAAGACGAGCAAAAACAAAGATCCTGATGCAAGACTATGATGTGCTTGGTGCGCTGATGATGGTCGTGATGAGAGCAAGGAGGCTGCTGTGGCTGGAGAAGGGGAAATAAGAGGGAAGTAGAAGGTAATGAGGCAGAAGAGATGATGAAAGGCCTGAATGTGAATGGCCCTGGGCTACTATCAATACTTGGGCTTTCACTGAGACAGGGAGCCACTGGATGCTTTTGAACAGATGAAGAAAATGATTTAAGTTTCAATGGGATTGCTCTGCCTTGTTAAGACTAGGAAGGGCAAGGGTAGTCACAGGCACCCCAAGAGGAGATCGCAGTAATAATCCATGTGAGAGATCAGGGTAGCAGCAGTAGAGAAGAGGTCGGACACTGGATATATAGTTCACCCCTGAACACGGATAGGGGTGCTAACCCCCATGTCAGTCAGAAATCCACATATAACTTTTGACTCCCCCCACATTTAACTACTAATAGCCTACTGTTGACCTAATCAATAACATAAATAGTTGATTAACATCTTCTGTGTGTAATATGTATTATATACTGTATTCTTACAATAAAGTTAGAAAAAAACATTTACAGTACTGTTAGGTATTTATTGAAAAAACATATGGCTGGTAGAGGGGGGCAAAGAGGGAAAATTGAGACAATTGTAATAGCATAAACAATAAAATATTTTTAAAAAGAAAAGAAAAAAACCCACGTATAAGTGGACTCATGCAGTTCAAACCACGTTATTCATGGATCGACTGAATCTGCAAGGTGGAGCCAACAAGATCTGCTGACAGGCTGGATGTGAGGTATGAGAAAAAGTCAAGAATGACTCTACCTTTTGTGACTTGAGCAAATAGGATAGAACTGTCATTTACTGAATTGCAAAAGATTATAAAAAGAATAGATTTGAAGGGAAAGATCAGGATTTTGGTTTTGGACATGTTAGGATGAGAGAGTTGTAGAGATACTGCAGACAGTAAGAAGTATGTGCCTGGAACTCAGAGGCAAAGAAATATAAATTTGGAAATTTTCAGCATATAGGTCAGTAAAGTTACGAGACTAAGATCATCAAGAAGGTAAATACAGACCAAGAAGAACAGCAGAACAAAAACCAAGCACTCTGAGGTGCCAACCAGCTGAGAGGCTGGAGAGATGAACACGAGCCCAGACCGAGAAGGAGAGGTGGAGGAAGGAAGAAGAAAGCCAGAGGAGTGTAGAGTCCTGGAAACGCAGTCACGGAGAGGGCGGGACCAGCTCTGCCAAACACGGCATGGGGGCTGGCCTCAGAAACGTGGAGGTCACTGGCAAACTGGAAGGGACGAAAGACTTTAAATGAACTGGAATCTGGGCACAGCCTGACAAATGCATAGGAACAAGTTTTTCCAACAGGATTAAAGCATCACAAAAATTTAGGTAACAAAGCTTGGTTGAAGATTTGTTCATGCTGAGCCTCTAACTGGATTTGTTATAAATTATCAGTTGAATACTGAAAAAAACCCACCCTAATGAGATGGTTTAAAATACAGCAAAACTTCCAATTTCAAGGTAACGGCTCAAAACTCTTATTTATTGCAAGTCCTCTGAGAGCAAAGGATAACATTATTTCTTTCTAGTTCCAAGGCATCTAGAACTATTCTGAGCTAATACTACTAATGCATTCAACAGTGCTTTACTGTGCACCTACGTACGAGGCAATAGGAATGTGGTAGTCAAGATACCCATCCCACCCTGCCCTGTGAAGCTTAGAACAGGCCTTGGAACCAACCACAGACGTGATGGGGCTATGAAACGGGAAGTGTTGGGAGCTATACCTCTTTACCCTGACTTTTAGTTTTCACATATAATTGTACCTGCTGCAAGATTCTGAATATGAATGACATTATGTATCAGTTCCAGTTCTACAGTATCAATATAAAGAAGATAGTACCATATTTCTAGTTAATTTTTCTGGCATTCATTCTCAACTCACTGGTTGGGACAGTGCTGTCCAAATGCCTTTTGAACAGGATATAAAGAAATTGACTGAAAAGGAAAACACATTTTGGAAAAGCCCAGAATTACATCACCATCTTTGGTGTCTTACCTTGATCACCAAGCACCAGGGCGCCAGCTTCCAAAGCAAAATCTCCTGAGGAACTATCCTTTGAGAGAGTTACAGTCAGACCAGAGGTGGTTGTGGTATTACCGCTAACATACACACCACGCGGAGCGACACTGCAGACTGCCTGAGGAAACAAAAAATTTAAGAGAATCACCCAAAGTAAGGGGAAATAATACCTAATAGTAATTGCTCACAAATGTTAGCTATACACCAGAGAGTTTTCTAAGGGCTCTAGCCTACAATGTTCACCGTCCTGGTAAGAAGACGGCATTCCTGCATCCCCATGTAGTGATGCAGGAACCCATGCCTGCGGAGACTGAGTAGCTCACACAGCTACGAAGGTGTGAGGTCAGGATTCCATCAGACCCAGGCACGCTGACTCTGATGTCTGTGGTCATGAGAATATTCTACACACTCCGTTTCATGCTTCCTGTTCAAGTTTGAACAGCAAAAATGTGAGTACCAATTTTAATTTCAAAGTCTCTAATGTTTCTTTAAACATCAAATAATAAAATGGTTCAATGATGCTTGCCTTCTGAGTAAATAATCTACGGCAGATCAAAAGAGCCATCAACTGTTGCACAACAGTTAAAAACAAGGACCTCTAGTCAGGCAGGCCTGCTTTAATA
Source organism: Tonatia bakeri (assembly GCA_004024845.1). Lineage (NCBI taxonomy): Eukaryota > Metazoa > Chordata > Mammalia > Chiroptera > Phyllostomidae > Tonatia > Tonatia bakeri. Next base: position 40,515 of record PVIA01003863.1, on the reverse strand, counting down.
CTGGCTCTACCATGTACTGGCCGTGTGGCCCTCAGACCTCTCTGGGCTTCAGCTTCCTTATGTTTTATCACAGAACATCCTGAGGAATAAATGAGATCACAGATGGAAGGCGCTTCACCTGGTACCTGGCACACAGAAAGGGCCCAGTGCAAAGCCACTGTACATGGCTATGTACTGCACAACTCCAGGAGACAGCACCCACTGTTATCTATGTCATTGTGATCTGGACTTGTGCCGTGAACGACCCAAGGGACCCTATGGTGCCTAACTTATAAGCAGTAGCTATAATTATTTTTGTTACTTGTAATTCCTTATTTGTTAGTCTTAGAGTACAACAGTTTACTAAATGGTCAGAACAAAAGGAGATTGAAAATACAAAGTAACTGACTCATACTATTAGTGTTAGCTTGACTTTTAAAAACCCTGGCTTAGTGGGACTAGCAGATTTATACACAATACCCTCCACTATTTACAACACTTAATTTCCAATAATATTACAACTTCTGTTTTTAAATTTAGCCAGTGTTTTTTTGTTTTGTTTTCAGGGGTTTTTTCCTCACCCTCACCCAAGGACATCATGTTTTCACTGCTTTTAGAGAGAGAGGAAGGGAAAGAGAGAAACACTGATGCAAGAGAGAAGCATCAATTGGTTGCCTCTCAGACATGCCTGGACTGGACATTTCACGTGCCAGGACAGGGGAATCCGACTTGCAACGTAGGTAGGTACTCTGACCAGGAATCAAACTTACAACCTTTCAGTTACAGGACAACACTCCAACCAACTGAGCCACACTGGCCAGGATGAGCCAGGGGTTTTAAAGGCATTATTCCCAGGTCTAAAAAATATGAAAAGCTGCCAATGTCATTTCTTGGTATTAAAATATTTTAAGTGCCATTTAATGTACTTTGGAAACATTATCTGCCAAGACATTTTGTAAATAAAAAAGAAGAGAAAAATGATACTTTATATACTATAAACAAAATGTAGAAATTAAATGATTTGTAGAGATGATCAGACACTGTGGAGGTTAAACCAGGCTTCCACATATAATATGCTAATTTAAAATTCTGTGTAGAACACACACAATGCTATAAAAGATAGAAAACAAAGTGTAACAACTTAGACCCCCATGTGCCATGTGTCCCTTTCAAATCCATATTCTGGCTAGGTACTCTGTGCCAGGCTGCCAAGGGCTCAGTACAGAATTTTTTTTTTTTTTTTCAATTTCGGCCCAGTTAGTCGAAAGGAACAAAATATGGAAACATGGATGTCAGATTAAAAATTAAAATGACTGGTTTAACACTTAGCCATAGAAATAAAGAATCATCTGACGTGAAGGACAGTGGGTTTACTGTGCAACAACCAGATCGAAGCCGTCCTCAATCCTAGTGGCACATCAGACTCACTGGGGGAGGGTTATACACGTATAGATAATAGGACCCTAACCCACAGACTCTTAACTCAATCGGCCTGGGGCAGGCCACCGTATTTCCAAGAGCTCCAAACGTGATTCTAATGTGTAGCCAGGGTTCCCAATCCCTGGACGAAGATTCAGTAGTCACAGGACTACAATTTACCAAAGTGCCAGGAAGCCTCTGGTCTAGTCACATTTTTCCACACAAGGCAGGGAGTATGAATGTAGGACAGGGGTATTCTTAGAAAGGACATTATGGCTGGCTTACCAGGTGTCCCTCCAAGGAAACCACAAGCATTCCACCAAGCAGTACCTGCTAGGGTCATGATAAGCCCTTGAAGGGAGGACCACTAGACTGACTGACAGAGGCAGAAATTTCTTGAGGACCAGCAACAGACTGGTCACAGAAGCTGCCTTGCTTTGGATTCAGAAGCAGCTGAAATGTATTCCAACAGAGCTCTTACCCTTATCTGATTATTCTTAAAGTCCAATACACTGTTTATGTAGCTGTGTGAAGAGAGAGTGGGTGACTCTGCTTTACTTTCTTAAGCTATTATGTCCACAGGTGAGGCTGCAATAAAGACTAGCAAAGCAACGCTGGGTACAAAACAAAGGGGTTAGGGAAATGGCTTATGTTTCACGCAGTTGACGTCTCAATAGACCAACGTACCTACGCAACCTGTGCAACAAAGGACGGGCTCAATTTCAAAAGATGGTCAGATACAAGTTGTGTATTACTCTCACAAACTCCAATGCACCTGCACCACCAGACAACTGTATCCATCCTTTAGAACACAAACACTACATGCTTTGAGCAGATTCATTTGTAAATTATTCATGTGTTTGATAAGCAAATGGTCAAATACTAAGAGATTGATTATTCCTACCTGTAGCATCTGACTCTTCCCCAAGCCTGGGTCTCCAACAACAAGGACATGCGGGTCTCCCCGAATGGGAATTCTGTTTTTGTCATCTGCGTACTTCTGGCTTCCCCCGAACAGCGCCAACGCCAAACCTGCTTTAACAAGCTCAGGTGTGAAAGAGGGGAAAGTGAGAAAAACATAAAGATGACTAGCAAACAGGATGCTACTTCTTCTATGTTTACAACGTTTATTTGTTTGGGGGTTTCTTTTAAAGCACGATTGAACTTTTTTCCTAAGAAAAGCAAGTCTAATCATATACACTACTATAAGGTAGATGATTAAAAAGCAAAAACTAGAAAGCATATAAAATCAGAGCAGTATCTTGAAACTTGCTAAGTGAAGAGCTAGCGTGCAAGGCATTAACCCTTTCCACATAAAACTGAGAAACATTTGTTAGTTTCTGCTTTAACATTTCGTGCCCAGAGTCAATTTAGAAGCCCATTCCTATTACCTCTAATTGGTAAGCAGTCTTCTCCTACAAGGCACCGTAGTTTGCCTGTCATATCATTCATTTATAATGAATAATGACTCATATTAAAAGATGAACAACTAAGTGGCCAACAGAAATTACCTATTTTTTATAAAGTCTTTATGTTTTGTTTTTGCCAACTTTATATATCTTGAGCAAAGATGAAGAAAATACTTACTTCATGGCCAAAAATGACAGGGCAAAGCGAGCTGAAAAACAGAATACAACGTAAATTCTAACTTCTACTTCATTGATCTATGAGAACAGGGTGTCAAACTCATTTTCACTGTCAGCCACATCAGCCTCGCAGTTGCCTTCAAAGGGGCAAATGTAATTTCAACCACTTAACAGTTAAGGAGTAGTTACATTTATACAGTCCTAAAATTATTTCGGTCCTTTGAAGGCAATCGTGAGGCTGATGTGGCCCCGGGGAAAATGAGTTTGACACCCTTGTATTAAAAGATCTACTTTAAAGCTTGCTTAACTTGATTTATATTGCATACAAAAAACAAAAATAAATAATTTATACCCATCAAACAACTCAATACATTTTATTCCAATATTCAATAAATTTCTCAAAATTCTTGGTTAATCTATAAAAGGAAGAATGCTTAAAAGATGTGCCAGAGTCAAGGAGACAGAACACTTGGTAAAGTGCTTTAAAGTAACCAAATATACTGTTGATCATTTTATGGCACTAGCCTTCAAAACGCACCATAATCATGGCCTTCCAGTTTAGGATACAAATTACATCGTATTTTACATGAACAGACACCTTTAGACTTGTGCAGCCAAGCCACTGAAAGGAGACAAGAGTAAACTGTGAGCTGCACGCATATCTTAAGACAGGGTGACATTTCATTTTCTTCAGCTCAAGTCAAAGGATCAGAAGAAGAAAGACCACATGTGGATATAAAGAAGTACATTTACCTACTGTACAAACAAGGAACAAAAAAACAGACAGGGAAGAAGAGATCCACTCAAGAGTGAAACTGTGAATCATTACCCCTTGCAACACATGTAAACATGGATATCGGTCTCCCGCCATATTCCCTTGGCACTCACTATTCAGCAAGCTCCTGCAAAATAGCTGCTGGCTTCCTACCTCGAACCTGCACCTGTCTTTAGAAGGGCTTTTTATGGCCTATGGCTACTGACACGCTGGTCAGGCTAGAAATGCTGGGTTATACAACATTCCCAGGAGCAGCCCTGAATCCAGGTCCTTGGTTGGAAAAATACTGAGTTCTACACAGTTTAGTGTCCCGAAGGCCTCAGGAGGATTAAGACCTGGATGCTAGTAGTAACCCGTTCATTAAGGCCCCACACACTGACTGCTACCCTTTCTGCCTCCCTTCCCCATCCCCCTACCAGTATATATGGGGATCAAGTCCCAAATAAACTACACTTCTCAAATCATATCATTGCTTCTAAAGGAACTTAAACTAAAACATGACCTTCCACTGTCTTTTCCATATTCCTTTCATGGTCCTCCATTTGTTCATCTGCTGAGGGTCAACAAACTTTCTCTTAAAGGGCCAGAAAATAAACATTTTCAGTTCTACTATCTTGGTCAGAATACTTATCTGAAAGCAACGATCAATAAGTATGGAAATGAATGGTTGGGGCTGTGTTCTAATAAAACTTTATATACAATAAACAAGCACTCTCTGCCTAGTTTGCCAACCCCTGCAAGATTGACAAAAAAAACCTAGTTTTGGTGTTGAAATCACAAACTTAGAACTAAGAGGCAAAAGCAAACCATGGGAAGAAAACCCTACTTTTTCACTCTAACTTATCTCCTGTAAGTACTGCATAAGGACCACTACCTAAGCTCATTTTTACTGGTAGCTGCTGAGAGAAACCAGTCCAAGAGGTGACCCCCAACCAGGCAGCTCCTCAGGTCCTGTTACAGACCGCTCACCACACCATCACTTCTCGCCCTCACCCTGCCTCAGCATTCTCTCCCAGGGCGGTTGGGATGGCTGTCTATTCAGAGGGGGCCTCTGAGAATTTAAGAACAAAGAACCCCTGAGGAACTCCACACTCTTCTTGGTGAAATGACCAAAGTAAAGGCAGAAAGAAAAAGTGTCAAATTCTCCTAGTGCCCAAAGCCTAGATCAATTTTCCAATACAATGCATTTCAAACCTCAGTTCTTTATCTCTTCGATACACATATTATTCAGTCTCATTTTTCCCTATTCAAAATTATCCAAAGAGATGTCCAAAAAGTAACAGAATAACAGCACTGTTAATTATGTTAACTAACAAAATCCCATTTAATCTTCAGAACATCCTTCTAAGACGAGTATTATTATTTCCATTTTAAGATAAAAATGAAGAAGAAATGAGGTAACATGCTCCAGATCACACTGGAAGTGGCGGAAGCAAGATCCTGATTTAGGTTTATCTCCGAAAGAGGGCTCTTGCCCTGCCTGCTGTGGCTCAGTGGTTGAGTCCCGGCCTGCGAATCAAAGGGTCACCGATTCTATTCCCAGTCAGGGCACATGCCTGGGTTGTAGGCCATGTCCCAGTAGGGGCACAGGAGAGACAACCACACATTGATGTTTCTCTCTTTCTCCCTTCCTTCCCCTCTCTACAAAATAAATAAATAAAAATCTTTAAAATAAAAAAAAGAGCTCTTAACTGCTAAAGTAAAAATGCCTCTACTTTGCTTCTCTACTGCATGGCAATAACAAGGAAATAAAAGATGCCGAATGTAAGTAATTTCTTTGTGAATTTCTTAGTTTTTAAAAGTTAAAAAAAAAAACCTATATACAACTAAGTGAAATAACTCTGGAATTCACTGTCCCATCACTCCTCTGCTGAGGAACTTGCGAGTACATTTTCCTTAGTGCTTAACCTGGAGATCAGCAAACTCTTCTGTAGAGGACCAGACAGTAAACAATTATGAGCCATTTGTTCTGTCTCAACCCCGAACTCTTTTGAATGAGTATGGCAGTATTCCAATAAAAGTTTATTTATGGGCTGCAAAACTTGAATTTCATATAACTCTACATGAGATGAGATATCCTTCTTTTGATTCTTTATCAGCCATTAAAAAATGTAAAAATCACTCTTAGCTCATGGGTCAAACAACAATGAGCAGTTAACTTGATTTGGCCTGTGAACGCTAGTTTGCAACAATTTTGACTAGTTTTGTGTTACATGTAGCCAAGAACACCCCAACAAACAAATACATAATAAAATTTCAGATAACACCATACATACTTGACAATGAGTTTGAACAGGTTTTCCTCAGCTTGAATCTCTTGGATGGCATAAAGTTCTTTAAGTGAGAACTCTAGCATTGTTCCATGCTTACACTCATCCTCAGAAGCCTTTGATTTCTGTCCTTTGCTATTGCTAACGGAATTTGCTTCAATGTACAAAAGGAACATACACTTGTCATTCTTATTTCGAGAACCTGTAAGTTTCAAAGTATGAAATGTAATCATTGATATTTTCATTTTCCCTACAAAGATTCAAGTAGAATGTACAAGAAAGGCACAATGAGCTACAAATAAACCTTTATTTCAGAAGGACAGTTTCACCTATGTAAGAAACAAGGAACTCCCTTAGTTAACGGAGATTCAGAAGTAGCCTTAAAAAAGACACATGCTGACAAACTGCTGAGAGAAGCAGCAGACCACACCTTCTTCGGCGTTTGAGACTTTGACCACTCCGGTTACAGTCACCGAGTCTCCTGGGACGCAGCTGTCCACGAGGTCGTGAACAAGCTCACATTCTATTGTGCGTGGAATCCGCCCTGCTTCTCGCTGGTCGTCGGACATCAGCTCCTGGATTCTAAAAAGGTCAACGATTTTCAGTGAGTACACATGCTGACTCTGGGCTATTTCTTTTACTTATTAACTATTCAGGGGCCATACAGTGCTGAGTTAGATAAAGGGCCGATTTGTTTTTTAAGTTATTTCAAAAAGTTCAATGTGGTATCTAAAATCACGTCAGCAGTCTGCAGTGAAGGACGGGAGTGCAGGATGAGTGTGTGCATTCGTCACCCTTCCTCCCAAATGTCCACCAAATTACAGTCGCTAAGAGTAAAGACAAGTTTTAGGGCTTTGCAGAGGTGTCATCAGCAAACGAGATACTGAAATCTTAGAAAACAGCAAATGGGAAAGTTTTGGATTCCCATTGGATGGACAAAACAAAATGATGTCCAGAATATGTACAGGAAAAAGATGCAGAAAGGTGGGAGCCAAAGTTTTATGCCCCTAGGTTTGATTTCCTAATATCAGAAGGTAACTGTTCAAATTCAATGAAAATACTGGTGTCAGGTAAGTGCTAGACTTATTGGGGTGAGCACTTCGTAAGGTATCTAAGTGTCCAATCACTATGTTGTACACCTGAAACAAATATAATATTGTATGTCAACTGTAATTGACAAAGAAATTCTTTAAAAAAGTAGGAAAAATCCAGTTACAGTATTTAAGCCCATTTTCTTTCTGCTGTTTTTACCTGGAAACAACGAGGCTTTGTTCAAATAATTAAGTTACCCTGAATCTTCTACGCATACATCCTACTGTGGCCCTCGTAGTACATCTGAAGCCCTTATCGCACCCTTCAGTGGTCCAAGTCCCATAGACATGGGCTGGAAACCAGGCTCCCCCACTCACCGGGACACGGTCACGTTCAGGAGTCTTAAACACGTCCTCTTTCACAAAATACAGTGTTTGTGGCTATCTCAGCATAGTGAACAATTACTGCATGTGCTGGTCCTGGTTTTTACAGGGCAGAAGGGGGTAACGCTAGGACAGAGCGTGGTAGCAGTCAGCAATCTACCTCACTTCCCCTAGATTCTACTTTTTAAGACCATTGCTTCCTGTTTCAGCCAGGTGGCCTGGAGAGTGCTCTAACTTCAAACTGCCCACTATTTTACATTTAGGATGAAGTTATGGAACTATAGTCAGGAAAATGGAATAAACTGTTGTTTAAACACACATATACAAAATCTGACTTGTGAAAAAAAGGGTTTTTTTAACTCTATAGTAAAATGCCTCATGGACAGTGAGAACATGAAATGAAACATGCCCATTTCTAAGAAACTCTTCAATTTTATTTTAAACTTTCAAATCAATATTGTTTTGATCATAACTCATACAGAATAAATTATACAGCTTTGATTATGGTCTACATTCATCCAGTTCAATGAGTGAGATGAGAAATAAAATGAACTATTTCTCAATAGCAAAAGGACATAATGCTTGCATATCAAATCCTTTCTTGAGTCCAATAGAGAACAAATTTTGAATAAAAATGATATTTCACCACATTGACTCCTAACCAATCCTTTTATTAGATACTTTGTTACTGTATACAAATAAGAATCACTATAATTTGGAAAACTGTAGACTTTCTTGGCAGTATGAGACATCTGATACCTGTCTGTTAGTAAGTAACGTGATTGCTTACTTAATCGACTGCCAGTCCATCGTCACTGTGAGAGGAGAGCTAGGGAGAGCTGTGAAAGACCTCCCTCGGCATGTAGGCTCAGGACACTGTAACGAGATTTATTCAGATTTTCGATAAAGCACAGTCACATCTCAAGTTAAAATGTTCTATTTGTATTGTTTAAAAAATGTTTCTCTGAATGTAGAATGCAGTAAGAGCTGCAATGGTTTTCTATTTTCTTCTGTACTACTTCTGTATCACAAGCTTTGAGGCACTTTTTCAGCAGGTCCCTCGACCACTGCTCTCATTCTCCGGCTGTGGGTGCGCACGGCCCCTCACGTGCCTCTCGCCCTAAGCCCTACTCCTGCTTTGTGCCTGTGCAGTCTCCAGATCCCTGAATGCCTCTTGCCTACAGTCCCACATACTCAGCCTCAATCTCCCCCTTTTCAAAAGCCTTCCCTGGGTCTTCTTTAGTCACCAGCTCTCAAATCTAGACTCCTTCTGCACTGTTTGTATAGGATAATACATATTATAACACACAGGCAGTTCTCAACATGAGTAAGTTGTGTTTCAGTTTTCACACATTGCTTGTTTGCTAGTTGGACTTTGAGGTACATTTATAAATTCAGAGATGGTGGCAGACTTTATTTTCCAAACATGGTTGCAACAGTATCTCCCCATGAGTCCTTCTACAATCTTGCCACTCCCCCACCAAGAAATGGAGTCTAATTTCCCCTTCTTGGAATCTGGACAGGCTTCTGACTCACTTTGTAACCAACAGAGCAGGACAGAAGTGAGACCACCTGACTTTGGAAAATCTCATGTCTCTTGGAGCACAGTGTACTACCAAAGAAGCATTATCCATCAATAGAAATAAACAGAGGGCTTAATAACTGGTGACAACTGACTCTTAATCTAAAAGAATAAAATTAGATTCTTAGCATTTTGCCAGTGATAAAATTAACTTCCAGATGCATGAAAGATCTAAATACAAAACAAGGCTTAAAAGTATTTGGAGAAGCCCTGACTGGTGTGGCTCAGTTAGGTATCATCTTACAAAGTGAAAGATCACTGGTTCAATTCCAAGTCAGGGCACACGCCTGGGTTGAGGTTCAATCCCTGGACAGGGCATGTATGAGAGGCAACCAATTGATGTTTTTCTCTCCCTCTTTCTTTCCCCCTTCCCCGCTTCCTAAAAATAAATAAGTAAAATATTTTCTTAAAAAGTATTTGGAGAAAATGTAAGAAATATGTTTACAATGCTTGTGTGAGGAAGGCCTTCTTAAGCAGGGCATAAAATACAAAAATCATAAAGGAAAACACTGATCAATCTGACCACGTCAAAATGTAAAACTATACTACAAAAAATACACCACGAAGTTAAAAAACAAACCAAAGACTGGGAGAAAGTATCTATAATATATATAATCAATGACTGGCATCTAGAATTCATAAAGAACTATCAATAGTACAGGGGTCTCCCTTTATCTGTGGTTTCGCTTTCTGCAGTTTCAGTTTCCTGCAGATAACCATGAGTTAACTACACTCAGAAAATATTAAATAAAAAATTTCAGAAATAAACCATTTGTAAGTTTCAAATTATGCACCGTTCTCAGAAGCTTGATGACAGGGCCCCCATTCTGTCCCTCCCAAAACATGACTCATCCCTTTGTCCAGCTTATCCACTCTCCACCCTTTAGTCACGTAGTAGCTGTCTGGGTTATCAGACCCACTTTAACAGTATCTGCAGTGCCCGTGTTCTAGTAACCCTTGCTTTACTTAACAGTGGCATCAAGGTGCAAGAGCGGTAATGCTGGCAATTCTGATATGCCAAAGATGTGAAGTGCTTCCTTTAAGTAAAAAGTCATGTGCATGTAGAAAAAACCCTGTATACCCAGGGTTCAGTAATACCTGCCATCACAGGCATCCACTGTGCGTTGTGGAATGCATCTCCTGAAGATAAGGGGGGAGCTGATGCATGAACAGAAAAACGAACAGAAGCCATACACAGAAAATTCAGTGAAGAATAAAAATGAACAGCCAATACACATGGGAAAAGATGCTCAACTATAATAAAAATCATAGAAATTAATATTAAAAATGAAATGCCATTTTATACACAACAGACTAGCAAACAAAAAAGCCTAACAACCAAGTGTTAATAAAACATGGGAAATGCTAACTCTTACCATCACCAGTAGGGGTATAAACCGGCACCTAATAAAGCTGAAAGCAAGCATATCCTGTAACTGAGAAATTCCTCTGCTAAGGAGACGTGTACAAGAATGTTCTCTATGGCATCACCTGTAATTGTGAAAAACTGGAAGTACCAATGTTCACCAGGAGAACAGATAATCAGTGGCCGTTCATTTTATGGAATCCTCCCCAACAGTAAAAGTGGAAGAATTAAATGTATTATCAAGATAGGTAGAACTCCAAAATATGCATGTAAAAAAAATGTTGAAAAATGTTACATTCAGTATATCATTCATGTAAATACACACAAGAAAATAAACCCTATATATAGTCAAGTATGAAAATTCAGACCTGAAGAATACATGCCAACTCCAGAAAGTGGCTGCCTGGAAGGATGGCGCAAAGTAGATGGAACTGGGGAGAGGATCGGAGAGACTTGAATTTTAACGGTAATACTGTTGTTAAGAAAATTAAGCTAAAATCACAAATATTAATATTTGCCAACTCATAGTGGGTATATAATATTAATTACATTATTCTCTGCACTTTTCCATGGTTTTAAAAATCTATAGTTTAAAAAATGTTAATAAAGAAAAAAGGAACACTTTTGACCAGCAGAATAAATAAAACTTGATGTGTGTACCTATTAAGTCAAAATGTGAAAACTGAATGGAAAGAATACACACTGATGTCCAGGAAATGACTGTTACTGGGAATGGCACAGGCAGGGGGCAACACTGACTGAGACACTAATTTTATTGGTGCTTCGTATCTTTAAAAATATATCTGGAGCAGGCAAAATGTAAATTCTGAAAGATGGATAGAAAAATATTTTATTTCTTTATTTTATATACCCTGAAGTATTTCATAACTTAAAAACTGAAAAGAAAAATAAATTCTGTATTCATAAGCACCAGGAAGTGTTTTCTGTAAATGATTTGCCTTCTTTACTAGGGTAAATAAAGTAGTTAACGAACATAGTATCACCTTTGTGGGAAGGTTATACTTTCCATCTGGAAGAGAAAAACTCTGAACTTCTCCACATGCAGCACAAAGAAAAGCCATCTTGGTGCAAAGAGGCTTTATGTTACTGACGCGAACCACGGTCCCCCTCAGAGCCACATATTTTCCGTAGTGATTTGCTCGGACGTTCTTGAGTTGTGTCAAGGGCTCATAGTTGTATACCCTAGAAACAAAAACAGGGACATACTTATCCACGACCTTCTCAAGAACTGTTAGGGCACGTGTTCTGTAAATTCTGGGAAAGAAAAACAAAACCCTGACGATTATCTTATTCATCTCTTTTAACAAGAAATTAAAATCTTAAAATACAATAAAGATGAATTTAAAAAGAACAAAATTCCATTTGTTCTGTGTCTAGTAGCAAACTAATAATTTTAACAAAATATAATCACACCACTTAGTGTATTACATGGATCATTAAATTTAAATAGTAAAGTATTCGTAAGTGTACATCCAAATTCAACATTTACAAAAATCTGGAGGTTGGGAAATCAACTTACTTGGGCAGAACAGGTTTATTTACCTATTTATATCTTTGAAGACTTCTCAGTGGGTTTACCTGGATGTGATGACCAATGAGACAAAGAATTCACACCCTTTGTACTAATTTTTTTTTGCTTTATAATATGAGGATGTCATTCTTAAACAGTCCTCAGCGCCCAATTGTAAATATTTTAGTGCCAGCACACTCCTCACCTGGCATGAATATGTGGTACATTGACCACGGTTTCTCCGTCGTTAGCCAGTCCTTCTTGGGCTTGCAATTCGGCTGCGTGCCTTTCGAGGTCCTTCGTTAACACCTGAACAGGACAGACATTTACTCAAAAGTTAGAAACACAAAGTTTATGAATGTAAGTAGTTCAGAACAGAACACTAATAGAACTCTTAATAGCCCTTTAAAACTCTGATATTCAGTTATGACTACTTATTTTACATTGAATTATGTTTTACCTGGGACTTTGTTGTCCACAGACTGAAAACCTCCAGCATCCTGTCTGCTACTTTCTGTCCCAACTAAACCTAATCTTGAAAGTCCTTTTGGTTGCCTCAAAGCTATTATCTCCTGGATGGTTTATGGTGAGGAAGCATTTTCTTTTTTTCCATATTTATTGATTGATAGAGGAAATAAACATGATTTCTAAAATACCCAATACCCACTCCCTTGGCAGTGGACAATAAAATACTTATTATCTGCTTGTGTACAAAGCAGAATGCTGACAATCTAAGAAAAAAATAAGATGCACATATACAGCTATAATTGTTGTAAGGACCATAAATACCAGGTAGAAATCTCATGCAAGTTTTGAAAAGGGGTTGTTAGAAATGTTTCACAGTAAAACAACTGAGTTCGGCCCCCAAAATTTGGATGTGCAAACAAAGAGGTATTCTACGCTGAATGGATAGAACATATTCTGAAAAGAGTTCAGTTTAGCGGGATGGTGGTGAATGAAGGTGGTGAGTGAGGTGTGGGGAGAGGAAAATGAACCAGATCATGGAAAGCCTTCAATGCATATAAAGGATTTGGATTTCATTCAGTAGAAGTCACCACAGTTTCTAAGAACAATATGTTTTACCATGTATGGCAACAGTTCATGAAAAATAATTAAAGCTTAATTAAGACAGATGCAGTAAAGATGAAAAAGAGGTGGATTTAAGCGACATTTTAAAAACAGAAATAAATGAAAGGACATAGTGACTTGGACACTGAGAAATAATGAGCAAGAGGAGTCTAAAGAGCACAGCCAAGGCTCCTAGTCTCGGGCTGCTAGCAATGTGCACGCCTTTATAACGAACTGTTTCTTTATCTGGATACCCTTAGTTCCTCTGCTCCACGTCCAGTCCGAAAGACCCCTTTAACACCCATCATAAACCACACCCCCTCTACAAAATCCCCCTCTGAGCTATCCCTATTCCTCCACGACAGCTGAGAATCTTATCTCTGTATCTAATGCACCCAGCACTTTTCTGTCTGTCCTGAGATTTACTACCCTTTGCCTTGAAGCATTTATGTACTTGCCAACCTAAAAAGTGTTTTTACATATGTTGTGGGATCAGAATCTGAGAAAAACTCATCAGACACAACATGTATGATTATTTTCAACTTAGATATGGGGACACTCAGGGAGACTGACTTGAATCTGAGTCTGAGCTGGGTCTTTTTGTTCCAAGTTCACAAGTGATAACACCATGCAGCTCTCTCTTATCTTCCCTATGAGATTGTATAGTTCTTTGAAACAATGGTTAATGTCCACACAATCTTTAATAAGATTAAACTAATTCAGATAAGTTAGAAGTAAATGTTATACTTAAAGTAATATATTGTAGTGTGGGAATTGACTGTGGGAGCCGGGAGGTGGGATGGGTGGAGGAGGGCAAAGAGGGAAAAACTGGGACAACTGTAAGAGAATAATAATTTAAAAAATGATAAAAATGATTTATTGGGAGGGAGGGGTGGGCAGGCTGGATTGGGAGTAAAGGGGAGAAAACTGTACTTGAACAATGATTAAAATAAAAATTAAAATAAAAAAAAGAATGTAAATAAAAAAATGATTAAAAAAATTAAAGTTGTAAAAATTTTAAAAATGTATTAATTCATTTAAAACTAATGACATTTTAACAAAATAACAGTGTTATTAAAATATCTCTATTTTAATGGAAATAGCAACATTTTAAAAATAAGAAATTAAGTGAGAAGAATAACATTGTTTTAGCCCTGGCTGGCGGAGCTCAGTGGATTGAGCGTGGGCTGCGAACCAGGCATCGCAGGTTCAATTCCCAGTCAGGGCACATGCCTGGGTTGCAGGCCATGTCTCCCAGCAACCGCACATTGATGTTTCTCTCTCTCTCTCTCTCTCTCCCCCCCTCCCTTCCCTCTCTAAAAATAAATAAATAAAATCTTTAAAAAAAAAAGAATAACATTGTTTTATATTTCAAATCTTTAATATCAAGCTTAATATAAGACACCTGGATTCTCTTAAAAAATAAATAAACTGTTGTATATAGAATGAATAGTATCTTTCAGAATTAGGACAGCAACCTTTTTGTTCTAGCTAATGTCTGTTTGAAAAACTAAGTATCTTTTAGAGAAGGTACTGTTACTGTGAAATTTCTTTAAAACTTTGACAGAAGTCTCACAAAACAAATATTTACCTGATGTATTGCCAGACCCATGCAAGCCAAGGTTTTCTCAGGTGCATCCCTTAATTCATTTCCTATATTTGGTATCAATTCAGCTATTTCGTCATCTGTTGTCAATTCTTTAAAATCCACCAAAATACTTCCCTTTCTTTCTATTTCGTCCTATAAAATATTAAGGTATGAACACAACAATCGCTTTTTCAGAGCTGATTATAACTGAGCATTCAATTACACACTGTGAAAGCATACAATGTTTATAAGGTGGTGATACATACTGTCAATTTTGTGGCCAAGCATGATTCCAATATTTAAAATATATTCACTTATTTATGCCTTTTAACCACCCTAGTGGCAGGTATTAATAACACTGTCATCCTTAATTGACAGATGAAAACACTGAGGCACAGAGGTGGGAAATTCAACAAAGTCGACATTGCAGGTAAGTGGCAGGGCTGAGAGCTGGAACAAGACAGTCTGGCTGTAGCGTCTATGATCACCTAGCACCTTGAATACACTGCTCAGTTAGATGATACAAGAAAGTGGAGTAGTAGGGTTTTATTGCATAGGAATCTTACCTTATCATATAAATCAATACGCCTTGTGAAAAAATTTTCAAATGCTTGGATCTTCTCAATAAAAGGAGAGCTCTCACTATAAACTAACCAAACAAATATGACATTAGCACCAATAATCACACACACACAAGCATAATTTTCCTGAGACAGAAGAAATACAAGACAGACAGTAGATGACTTTTTCTTATTATTTTGCCTTCTGAGTACATTTAGACAAGAAGTGGTATGAAATGGCCCTGGCTGGTGTAGCTCAGTGGATTGAGAATGGGCTTGCAAAGCAAAGGTTCACCTGTTCAATTCCCAGTCAGGGCACATGCCTGGGTTGTGGGCCAGGACCCCAATAGGGGGGTGCATAAAAGGCAACCACACATTGATGTTTCTCTCCCTCTCTTTCTCCTTCCTTTCCCCTCTCTCTAAAAATAAATAAAATCTTTTTAAAAAAGAAAAAAGAAAGAAATGGTATGAAATGTATACTTAAAATTCTGAAACAAATTTAGGTTTACATAATCTGAAACACAGCCAGCAGGTATCACCCTAAAAGCACCAATACTTATAACAGATGTCTACTAGACTTATGGGGTGAGCACTTTGCAAGTTATATAAATGTCAAATCATTATGTTGTACACCTGAAACTAATGTCAACTATAATTGAAAAAACAGCAATTTTCAACCTTTTCCATCTCAAGGCACACAAACTGATTACTAAAATTCTGTGGTACACCAAAAAATATATTGTACACAATTTTTTGCTGATCTGACCAAAAACAATAGCTATAATTTTGATTCATACACTGGATAGCTATTGTGTTAGCTGTTATATATTTTTTTTATTTGACAATCTACGGGAAAACAGGTCAGTGCCTCTGACTAAAGTCAGGTATCGCATGTTTCAAGATTGTTCCAACACAAAGATTCTGCAGCACAAAGGTTGAAAACCACTGGTCTAGTGGGAAAAACCACTGATCAATATCTCTTATCTCTTAAGAGACATAACAAGCTAGATCCTGTAACAGCACAGAAAAGACAACTCTCCAAACCTACACAGACAGACGTATGACACTAGCTGGTGTTCTTGATTGTAAAAGGGAGACTCCTAACTGTGTTTCTACGGAAACCTGCATTGGTTACCATCTCTCGGCTCCAAGCTTACCCTCTATCTTCCACCCTGTGACCTTGTGGTCAAGATCTGCACACTGAATTTCCCAGACTGCTTTAGGTTCTGCCAGCTGGAGGCACTTCAGAGGTTCGAAGGTGGCAGGAAAGAAGAAAATAATCTATTCTTATTTCCAATTCTTCTCAGCATCCCTCCAGCTGCAAAGGACAGCTATAGTTCCATCTTCCAACTTCAAGCTTCAATTGTGCCATTCTTCCTCCAGTTACCAGCTTAATTCACCTCAGATGTCTAAGCACCACTCTTCAGGGTGTCCTTCAGAGGTCAATGCAATGGTTTTGCTGTGGCCACTCCTTTGAATTCCTAGGTTCTGGTAACCTCAGAACTTTTGTTCCCTCAGTCATAAGGACGGTTGCTGCTTCCTGAAGTTACTACTATATGGGGACTTACCTCAATGTTGACTTTTTGCTCTTTTAATTTTCCATCTTATAAAAAATTCCCTGTATTAAATCCCCCTTTTGAAATACCTAGTGTGACTTTTGTGCTCCCCATTGATATAAAACCTGAACTAATAGTCTTAAAACATAAACATGATTCTTTGGGTGAACTGATATTAAAGAAGGCGGTATATATCAGTAAGCAAATGAATTATAGTAATATGAGATGTAGCATCCAAAAACAAGTTAAAAATTATAATTTATGGTAATTTTTGCATTATTATCCTACCTTCAGAGAGATAAAGCTTCCAGCCTTTATATGGTATGAACTGATCTAATGTTGACTGTAGTAGCAAAGATTGTGAGGTTTGTTCTGAAACTAAAACAGAAAACTAAGTTAATAGAAACAGCAAACATTTTTCCAATTTCCTCCACCTACCAACAATGAGAACTTGACATGATATTAGGAGTATCTAAATTACAGGCTTCAATAAGAATTTTTGGATATTAACATTCAAAAACTACCTTAAAGGGCAGATAAGCAGTCTGTCTCCCATCAGTAAGACAACTGAAATTTGAGTAAATTGCTTTGTATGCAGGGCATGAATAGATTCCTTAATGGAAAAAAAAAAAAAACAATCATTGACATCCCCTACCAGAAGCATGTTTGCCCGTCGCTTTACTCAAGTCAGGTTTGTGTCCTTTTTCTCTCCATTTTCCTGAGAAGCTCCCACCACCTCTTCCTCTTTTCCAGCTTGGAAATCTCCCTCGTCCAAAACCTCCGCCTCTATACTCCCCATTCATGACTTCTAAGAGAGATCAGGAAAGTCTTCATCAACATTACAGGGGAAATAGTACTCCTATAGATGCACCCACTAGCAAATAAGTGAAAAATAACACAATGTACTTTAACCACAATCAACAGGTTTGCAGCATTGTACAATGTGACATGAACCTGTTGTTCTTCTCATCTGCAGTTACTCTTCTAACCCTCCTCTTTTTTTAAGGCCTATCACCGATGTTTAACAAGCACACTGAATGCCCATGAGATAAAAATAAGAACAGGTACTGCACTTGTTTCCAAGAAGCTCCAACAGTAGAATTGAGAGCAAGACAGATAATTAAGATACCTTGTTTGCAGTATTTTGAGACTTTTTATAGGGCACCACTGGCTGAACATAATTCTGACCCATGAGACACTACAAATACATCATCATAGATCTTTTATATAGTCAATGCTGCAGTGCCATACCCACTTTTTCCAGAGATACAAGGATATTCTTACACAAGCATCTAAAGGTAGTCTGTTCTGGGGAAGCAAAGGAGTGGGAAAGGGCACATACAAGGTCTGTCCAGAAGGTATCCAGCCATGCACTATGAAAAACAGAGACGTGTATTGAAGAAGATACAAGAAACTGTACATAGGACAATGATGCCTCAGTCCCATTCAAAGTAGGCCCCTTAGGACCTCACACAGTTCTCCAATCACCATCAGTTGCCCCATCATATTTTCCTAAATCTAATTGATAGTTTGAAATCTCTCCCTTTTCAAAGGTGATTTTAGTTTTGGGAAAAGCCAAAAGTCACAGGGCACTATATCTGGGCTATAAGGGAGGTGAGTCATCGAGGTGATTTGATGTTTTGGCAAAAACCTCTATCCGAGACATGATGCATGAGCAGGTGCGTTGTGGCGATGAAGCTGCCAATCACCAGTTGCCCATAGCTGTGTCCTTCTGAATCATCCAAATAGTTTCCGCAGAGTAAAGTTCAAGCTGAATGCAAAATCTGATGCAGATTCATTGCTCTACTCACTCAGTCATTTTCAATGCAACAGCCACACAGTACACATGCTCACTCAACGGCATCTACCGCCCCCATTGACCAGTCCAGTGAAGTCCTCATTGTTCATGCATGCACATTCCAGTCCATTCTCCTTGGCTGCCAGGTTACAATGATGTGGGGCAAACCATTCTCATTACATAACAATAGCTGGACTTCTTCAGGACAGACCTCATTATGTACATGTTTCAACCTTCCTTTCTCTGTAGGAGACCAAATGGGAAAGATGCTAATTTTCAAGGAGACTTCCATAACTGTCTTAAAAACAATGGAAGCAAGATTAATTCTAGGTCAATATTGATTAAGTGGGTTATTTGCAGTTTTTGGGTAAATTTGTTGAAATGCAAGTTTTTTTTGGAAAGTATATCCATGTTATACTATTTTTGCTAATTATGCCTTCACATTTTTCCTATTTTGTACATAGCAAGACACTCATTTTTATTAAACTTAAACCCATAAAAATAGTTCCTGGCTGAGTATCAATAAATTGAAATATGTGACCTTTACAAATGAGCCCTCATATAAGTGCAGCGCAGGGCATTTTTAGAGCAGTGAAACCACTGTAATACTGTAATGGTGGATATATTATGCATTTGTCAAAATTCATGGACCTGTACAGCACAAACAGTGAATCCTAATGTAAACTATAGACTTTGGATAACAATAATGTATTGAATTTGGTCCACCAACTACAACAAATTTATCACACTAATGCAGGATACAAATAAGGGAATATTGGGAGGGGGGATATGTATGGGAACTCTTTACACCTTGCACAATTTTTCTGTAAACCTAAAATTGCTCTGAGAAAGCCTTTTAAAAAATAGTTCATATCCTAAATATAAAAATAACATACCCGTAAACAGTAGTGCAATTCATTAAAGAGCACGTATCTGAATCTTCCTTTAAAGGGATTTAAGTAATAAGTTAACTACACAAGATCACGATGTTAGGGCAAGACAGGACTTTGATAATCGTCAGACATTACACATTAAGAAACTAAAGGCCAAAGAAATTGATCAAAATCCCAGTTGTCTGGTGGCAGTACTAAGCTGAAAACTTCCTCTTCAGACACCCCAGCTGAAGCGCTCGCTCCTTCCACAACGCTACGTGGCTTTTCTTTCTCTAATGAAATAACAAGGTGAAAATAACTAGTAAAATTTCCAACACGAATGCAAGTAGTATGACTGGAAAATGAGTAAAGGAGCCATCCGTGGGCTTGCTGTGCTTCGTTAAATACCCTACTTCACTTACGTCTTCTCAGGCTATGTTCTTACAGGGAAAGGATAGAGTTCCCAAAGTCGTCCTGCTTCCCTTCCCGGCCGACCGACTCCAGGGTCAGAGCGGATCCGCCCGGCCAGTTCTCCCTTCCCTTCGGGGAGAGGCAGGACGGGGCCGAAAGGAGACTCCAAGATCCTCAAGTGACCCCTGCCAAGTCCCGCAGTTCCCTTCAGTTGCAGCTCTCTTGACTTCCCCACGCGGGATTCAGTCTGAGCTTCGGGAGTAGCTCAGGGACCTGTTTCTCCACTATGGCCCCGAAGGCTCGCGGAAAAATGTGCAGTGCAGTTCAGCCTTTTTCCAAGTTCCATTTTGGCGCTACCACAACGCAACTTCCGCCCAAGAGGCGGAAAAGCGGAAGGGGCGGGACGAAATGCAGCCAATCAAATAGTTCAGCCAGAGGGACGACCTGAGGCTCCCGGAAGCTGTCCTAAGGGTCTGACCGGAAAGCGGAAGCGGCGCTCAACACGTGGGGGCGGTACCGGTCAGAGGGTTCTGCGTCTTCTCAGTTTGTGGGAACTGAAGCTGGTTGCGTCGACCACTGAGGGCTGGCGACGCGTGCGGGTGCAGGAGAGAGGCTGCGGAGTCGGGTGACCCGCCGAGCGTCATGGAGGGTTCTGGGGAGCAGTCGGGCCCGCAGCCACAGCATCCCAGGGACCACCGCATCCGCGACGGCGACTTCGTGGTGCTGAAACGGGAAGATGTATTCAAAGCAGTGCAAGTTCAGCGGAGAAAGTGAGTCAGGTCGCTGGCCTAGGGTCCAACTCCCCATCTTCTAGATCCCCCACATACCCCTCTCAGCAGGGTGTCATTTTTGGCTCTGTGGGTCCTCATCAGCGTCCTCTCTAGTTATCTCCTCTCGGATCCTCCCACGGAGGGCTTTTCCCCCAGGATCCTATCCTTGGCCCTCAGGGTCTCCTCTGCCCCTCCTGTCTTTCTACAGAGGCCCTCTTCCAGGGTCTCATACCTGCTCCTGTGTCTTCAGCCTCCTTCTCAGTCTTTCTGCTGAGTGCTTTTCCATTTTTGACCCTTTAGTGCCCGGTGCACCCCCCTCACTTTCTCCCCCACCCCCTGTCCTGGGGTTCCCTTCCACTAGGTTCTTGAGATCTCTCCTTTTTTCTCACGGAACCCCCCCCCCTTTACCCCTGATCTTATCCTTGCTTCTCACCCCACCCCAACTCCCTTTTCCTATAGACCCCCCTTCCTCCCTAATCCCTCAGCCAGGATCAATTCCACAAAAATGAAGCCTCTCCGATCTTGTGTGATCTTCTGGGCTCTTCTCTCTACCTAAAGGGACTACTTGTCTACACTGAATGACTTCCCTTGGAATGTGTTGTCACTCTAGGATTGCCAATTTTACACCAGGCCATGAGAGTTTGGGAAAAGTTAAATTGCCTAGAAGCAGTTTGCTTGAGTTCTCAGAACTTGAAATTAGGTTAGGTTGTGAACCTGCTGATTAGTTATCACTGATTTAATATTAGGAGAGTAGGAATTTTGGTAACTTTTAGCAGAGGTGGTGAGGCTAAGTCCCAGTTGCGTATTAATGGTGAAAATGTATTGGGATGTTTTGATTATCTGAAAAGTACAACCAAGCTTTCTTTTGAGGTGGGTTATTACGGTGTTTTGGACAAAGAAGTAAGTTCAGTGCAGTGTCAGGAGAACAGCTAGCAGACTGTAAGTCTAGGGGTTGTGAGACTTGGAATTTCTGGTAATTGCTCAGTTCAGATGACTTATTTTGCTTCACATTATGACAACCAAGCTTTTTTGCACAAGCACCAATCCACTAAAGAAAAAAATACAAAGGGGGAGGGGTTTCTTTTAGTTCAGAAATGAACTAAAGTTCGGTAAATGAGTTTAGTTCAGTGATATCTGCACCAGCTTTTAAGCCTTTTTAAATTCTCCATTGACAAAATCTTCATTTTGGTGCTTGAAATTAGAGAAATTTTATAATACATCCCTCATCATTATGGTATTTTGTATTCTTTTTATTTTTTTTTTGGAGAGAGGGGAAGGGAGGGAGAAGGAGGGAGAGAAACATTGACGGGGTTGCCCCTCGTATGCACCCTGATTGGGAACCAAACCTGAAAACCAGGCATGTGCCCTGACCAGGCATTGAACCTGCAACCTCTTGGTTTACAGAACAACAGCCAACCACTGAGCCACACGGGCTGTGGCTCACACAGGGCTGCATTTTGTATTCTTGAAGCCAGTACTTTTTTTATTGTCAGACTGGTTAGAAAACTGTGTGCTTGCTCCCAAGCACGTAAGTTTTGGAAAGTGCCAATAATAACTATTTAAACTTTTTAATTGAAGTGTAACATTGTTAAGTTGTAAGTTCAGTGAACTCAAAGTTACACAACTGTATAATGACTGTGAGGGCAAAACTTTGTTATTTCTTTTTCTTTTTTCCTTGTCATACTATTTTTTTTATCTTGCCTGATTTTGAAATGTGGTTGAGTGTGTTTTTTAAAAATGTGCTTAGGCAAGAATTTTTTCATTAGTAAGGAGGCAGTCAGCAATATCTGTTTCTTAAAAGTACTCTTTAGAATTTTTAAAAATTTGGAAACACTTTTTATCACTTTCCTTGGCAGAAGCCACAACATTAGTTTACATTTAGAAAATAACCCTCTGAGGACAGCTACATCCCAGACCAAACCCTCCCTTCCCTTAGGGCTACACTCATCTGGTTGGCCGGAAGTAGTCTAGGTGTCCAGAAGGAGATTGCAAATCCCACTTTTTCCCGGTGAAGGTTGGCTCCACATCCCTCTGACTGGGCCCCACTTTTCTGACTAGGGCAGTGACCTCCTATCAGGCCATTCAGTTGGAGCTACGTACCCTCTTTTGCACAGCAAACCAGCTGCCAGGGGGATAAACTCTACCAGCGAAGACCCAGTATCCCGTTAGCACTGGGTACTCAGAGTGGGGAGGAGGTGCGCACAAGGCTGAGCTGAGTTCCAACCTCTCTGTCAGCGTTTGTGTTAACAAACATGTTGAGTGTCATTTGTTAAGAACTGAAGACCCAATGGAGAAGAGAGTTGGCTCCATCAGGATCGCTTAGGATCGTGCAGAGATTCATGCAGATGATTTAAGTGAGGAGGTTCAGTGAAGACGTGACACACACACATACAGAGGGGTGGCAAGACTTAAAGAACTAGTAGGGACTGTGATGCACTCAGAGTCCAGCAGTGGTAGGACTTTTTAAATTCTCCATTGACAAAATCCCCTCCCTTCGGCAAGGGACCCTGAGCGAGGTGCCCTTTGCCTTCTGTCATGGTCAGCCTCCGTGGGAACAGAGAAAGGAAGAGAAGGTGCCGGTGGGGCACAGAGAAAATCAACCACATGTGTCCTCCAGGAGCTGGAGTTCCCTCAGTGTGAGCCACATCCTGAAACTAGGCAGGATTTCTGAGATCCATTGGTCTCTGCTGTGTGGTACAGTGGAAAGAACCGGGCTTTGGGGACAAGCAGACTTGGATTTGAATCCCAGCTCCCATGTTTTAACTGAACCTTGGACTTTTCCTTGAGTCTCATATTACTCTCCTGGAAAGAGCTGTGCCCCAGAGTTACTGTGGGAATTAAATTAAAAAGTGTGAAACATCTGGCAGATACTGCCTAGCCCCTGACTGGCACTCAGTGGGCGTTAGTTTTCTTCTTAAGGAGGGAAAGGTCCTTGTTTTTTTGCGGGATTTCACTTTAAAATTGTAATAAGATAAAAATCTGGGTAATGGGATTTTATTTGTAATAAGCCATTCTCAGTAAATGTTGTTCTCACTGCCAAAAACTAAAACCAGTCTGGGTGATGGGAAAAGCTGGAGTCACCTGGTGCTCAGCAGAGCGTCCTCAGTGTTAGGTGCCATTCCCAAATGTACGTATTGTCAGTAATGTTCATATGTAAATGTGATTTGCTTTTACTAGATAATTTTCCAAGAAAACGGTCATTTAAGCTAGAGAATTTGTTAAATCCCTGTCATCTCAAAGATTGTTCAGTTTTGAGATTTTCTTACATAAGTTACAAGGGGTGTCAGTGTGTCCAGTGGCCTGACAGTCTTGGCCACCCTTTGTGCTGTTTGGGAAGTCCGCAGAGCCTGTGAGCTTGGACATCCTGTCAGATAGTGCTAACTGGAGTCAGACCTGTGCCTCAGAGGAGGGATGTCTTGTCCTTGTTTCTCAATCTAAATTCAATGCTTTTGTGGCTTCTTTATTACTGTTATGACTCTGCTCCAACCTCATTCTCTCTAGTAATGCTGTAGATCATCCTTTGTGTAGACCAGATTTTAAATAAACTAGAATGAACGTATTTTTTCAATACTGAATGCAAATTGACTAATTGATTGCATTTTCTTCCCCAGAAAAGTAACCTTTGAAAAACAGTGGTTCTATCTGGATAATGTCATTGGCCATAGTTACGGAACCACATTTGAAGTGACCAGTGGAGGAAGTCTTCAGCCTACGAAGAAAAAGGAAGAGCCTCCTTCAGGTGCACTACTTTGGGTATATGTAATAGGTGCTCTTGAGCTGGCTAGTCAGAAACCTGTCAACCCTAATTAATTCGAAAGTGCCAGCGCAGGCTATCTCTAAAGAAATCTAAACTCGGAATCTAAGAACTGTAGTATGATGCAATGAAGCAAGGTGTGCCTTTGGCTTTGAGGTACTTGGATCTGGCTCCAGCCAGTCATTCATTGGCTCTCTGACCTTGGGCCAGGCATTTAATCCCATGAGTCCTTGCTGCTTCAGTGTAAGAGCAGATGCAGAGCCCTTTCAGTGCCCAGAAGTTGAGGAACAGCTTTGAAGTAGTGAACATATTGGGAGGAGATTAAGACATCTGGCTTTGCATTCAGTTGGCTAGGTTTAAGTTTCAGCTCCATTACTTGCCTCGTAACCTTGGACAAGTTATTCCCTAAATCTTATATTCTCATCTGTAAAATGGGGCAGTAAACATTTAATGCCTAGGCCATAGTGAGTCATAGGGTAAATAGAAAGTTCTTAATAGTGCCTTGCTTATAGTTAAGCAGTCATAATTTTAGCTGTTATTATTAATTAAAATTAAGTACTTAAATATTTGTTAAAATAAATGTACTCAATATATTTTATTAGTAAATTAAATATCCTTAAATAATTATAAAAACTAAATAATTAAAATAGTATTAAAGTTCTGGTTCAAGCAAGTTAGTTAAATACTTTTAAATTAACATCCATATTTTTATTAAGTACCAAATATGTTTCAGGCATGATTAGTCATTGCGATTATAGCAGTTCATGAAATGGATCATCTAGTAAAATGTATCAGTGGAGCCCTGACAGGCACGGCTCAGAGGGCTGAACACTGGCCTGTGAACCGAAAGGTGCTGGTTTGATTCCTGGTCAGGGCACGTGCCTGGGTTGCGGGCCATGTCCCCAGTAGGGGGAGTGCCAGAGGCAACCGATCGATGTTTCTCGCCGCACATCAACGTTTCCTCTCCCTGTCTTTATCCTTCCCTTCCCCTCTCTAAAAATAAATACATAAATATTTTTTGAAAATTATTAGTGGTGAATACCAAAAATAATGGAGTAGCAAGCAGCATAATTTCAGATGGTGTGTGCTGTGAAGATGACAAGGCAGAGAGGTGTTACTGGAGGCTGTTTGGATGAAGTGGAACTTGGCTGCAGTGATGAGCTCAGCCCTGATTGATGGAAAGGATGCAGCCACTTACATTGTCTTAAGAGTATTGCAGACAGAGGGAGCAGCAAGTACTAAAGCCCTATGGTGGGTTTGTGATTAGGGGCTTAGGACAGAAATGAGGGCAATGTGGTTGAGAATGGGGCCAAGAAATGAGGCCAGAAAAAGGTAGCCCAGGGCCAGAGCATACACAAACTTGCAGATCATCTTTGCATTGTATTCTGGTTGCTCCTGGAAGCCTTTTTGTGGTGTGCGTCAGAATAGATGAGCCGATTTGCATTTTAAAGGTAACTCTGACTTCCAGGTGGATTGCAAGGGGGCAGGAGTGGGAGTGGGAAGAGGAGCTAGAGACTTGGAGTGGTGGCAAGAAAGGATAGTAGCCTGGGCTGGAGCCAAAAGGCCAAATTTGCATGTACATTCCAGTGGAACTGAAAGGCCAAACTTGAGTAGCTGATGGGCTAGAAGTGGATATGAACTTAGAAGAAGGAAGATTTTTTAATAATTTCAGATCATAAATGTCATAAAGCAATTTCCTTCCTTAGAGACCAAAGAAGCGGGCACTGATAATCGAAATATAGTTGATGATGGGAAATCTCAGAAACTTACTCAAGATGACATAAAAGCTTTAAAGGACAAGGGCATTAAAGGAGAGGTAATATTAAAAGGATATTGTGTTTTGTTTTTGTTTGGTATTTAGGGAAATGCTTGGTTTTTAAGGCAGATTTTACCTAAGGTAAAATGTAAAAATACTGTATACTTATTAGAAATAGCTTGGAATGTACATGCAATTCACTATGTCAAAATTTTCATTTCTTATATGCAGGAATATAAGTGAATGAGATTACTAATAATATTGTTAGCAAAAGAAAATTTAATAACAGTATATATTAGAGCTTAACTTTATTTTTAGTAATGTTTTCAGCCAGTGACTTCAAGAATGACAAGTTTCCTTTACCTCTCTTCTTTTTTTTATTGTATATCCCTTTTCTTTTACTTTAGTTTAAATGGAGTTATAAAGTACTTGTATTTTAATACAAATTCTAGATAGAGTAAGAAACTACAGAATTCATCCATTTAGACTTCTGTGGAAAAAGAACTGGAGAATAAGACCTTTGGATACATTCTGGGGTAAGAAACCTTTGAAGTGATGTGTTCTGTGAAAATAAAATTTCAGGAAATCTGCTCCTTTTCTTATAGGAAATAGTTCAGCAATTAATTGAAAATAGCACAACATTCCGAGACAAGACAGAATTTGCTCAAGATAAATATATAAAAAAGAAGAAAAAGAAGTAAGTTTGTTTGAAAAAGATAGAAACATCAAATCTTCTTGTAGATTTTTTTAAAACATTATTAAAAATAAAATATTTTTAAACTGGTATTTAAAAATTGGTGTTCCTTTTTCTTCTTCCCACAGATATGAAGCCATCATTACTGTCGTGAAGCCATCCACCCGCATTCTTTCAGTTATGTATTATGCCAGAGAACCTGGAAAAATTAAGTACGCTTTGTTTCCTTTCAAAAGTATAATTGGGGGAGAATTTATCTTTAAGGAAGTCATGATTTTAAGTAAAACAAAAACTTGCTCACCTGCATAAAGTATTCTCCTACCCCAGAAATTGTAAGTTCTTTTTACCGTTGCCGCCCAAGCAGTCAATAATCTTACCAACATGCTTTTTAATGTGACAAAACTTGAAAAATGATGATTAAAATTACAGGCCTTGCTTTGCCAAAAATGAATGAACCGCTCTTTTTTTCATAGCCACATGAGATATGATACACTAGCCCAGATGCTGACATTGGGAAATATCCGTGCTGGCAATAAAATGATAGTAATGGAAACGTGTGCAGGCTTAGTGCTGGGCGCAATGATGGAACGAATGGGAGGTAAGTTTTAACATTTTCAAGTTCATGTTTTGAGTAAAGGACTCTAAAAAAATTAAAATTTCAGTCTCATGGAAAGTGAGGTTGAATTACTATGAGGTTATTGAAGTGACTTGGGCCTGGGCAGCTCCAGTCCCTGGGACCTTTCTGCATGGTCCACGTCTCCCAGCCCGCGCTGTGTGGGCACCCCTGGAGAGCAGTTGCGCTTCCCTGCTCCAGTAGCAGTGGGAGTGGTTCTCAACACTGTGGCTGGCTAAGACCTCCAGAGCAATGATTTCAGAAAACTCTTGTATAGCTGTTGCTTGTTTTATTGGCCTGAATTGAATGGGGGAAAATACTAGGAATGTATTCTCTGTTGGAAGATACAGTACAACCTGAATTGCCTGCTCTTTCTGTGACCCCATAGAAGATAAGAACTTTTAACTCCCTTATTTGAAAGTAATGTCACTGGACTGGGGGAAAGCTGAGAAGCGGTCACCAATCTTATGACATCCAAATTTGCAAGCTCACAGTTTTGCTGTAGTGTGGTGGGAGTAAGCTTGTTTAAGACTTTCTGTTTACCTGTTTTGGAGTTACATTACATCCACTGGAGGTATTCATAGATTACAAACTCCCAGAGGAGCTGCCTCATCTCTCTGTCAGCCACTGAACAGAGTCAAGTAGAAAGACCTTCAATCTTCTTACTGGGGGGGACCCTGAGGATTTGCAAAATCTGGAGTCATCTTCATCAAGAGATGTTTGTTTTATCTGTTCAGGTTTTGGTTCCATTATTCAGCTGTACCCTGGAGGTGGGCCAGTTCGGGCAGCCACAGCATGTTTTGGATTTCCCAGATCTTTCCTGAGTGGTCTTTATGAATTCCCCCTCAACAAAGTGGGCAGTCTCCTAAATGGAACATTCTCTGCCGAGATGTTGTCATCGGAGCCAAAAGACAGTGCTTCAGTTGAAGAAAATAGTGGCACACTGGAGGAAAAACAGACTTCAGAACAGGAGAACGAAGACAGCACGGCAGAGGCCCCAGCGAGCAGCTGCCCCAAAGGACAGGAAGCAGTGGAAATTACCTCTCCAGATCCAGCCTACCAGGAGCCTAAGGAGAGAGGAAGCAGAAGGGATTATGTAAGGATGTTAAAGAGTCCCCCCTGCCCTCATAATACTCCCCTCAGGACCTACATTAATTCCATTTAAGCACTGAGATTTGATTTGGCTTTGCAGCCAAAATAATAAATACTAAAACAGATGGAGAAAGAGTGTGTGGGGGGGTTATGCACACATGTGTGATATAATCTGTGGGATGGAGCTTTATGATACAGAAACACTGTATAGAGGTAGCGTAATGATCATTTTATAACATGGGCTTTCTTGTGTTTTTAGCCTCCTTATAAATGACCTGCTGCTGCTTTAGTCCGAGTTGATAAATATTTTTGAGATGTTTTGACAGACCAGTGTTTCCATAAGCATGTCTGAATGACCTCAGTACTTTGGTTTCTTATTTCCCTTGAAGAGTCAGGAAAAGCAGAGGAGACAAGAAGAGCAGAGGAAAAGACATTTAGAGGCTGCTGCTCTGCTGAGTGAAAGGAACGCAGACGGGTGCGTTGATGAAAGAATGCAGGTGACATCTTGCTGTTCATGGGCTCTGCTTCAAACAGATTAGCGTTCTCTGTTTGTCTCCTTTGATTCTGTGGGAGCAGAGACGATGATTCTGTGTTGGGTTTTTTTAAAAAGGAGGCTGCATTGGTAGAGGTAGGAGGTTGTGTGGGTTTTGGACTCTAAAGAAATTTCTCCAATGATGGTGCATTAGCCAGGGTTGTGTAGTCCTGCCTACGTGCAGATAGGGGGACGTTCAGATTGATGTGAAACTGTCTGATGTGAGGGCTAAGGAGACCTGACAAGGAGAGAGAGATTGAGGTGCAAGGCCAGCATCAAGGTTGGATTTGTTTCCAGATGATTTTTTAATTGAATTTACTGGGGTGGCATTGGCTAGTAAATTTTTACAGGTTCCAAGTGTGCTCCAGGTGATTCTCTTAAATCAAGAATGTTAAATGCTACTTAGAGTTGCCAAGCACCTTGAGAGCTTCTAAATCAGCTTGTGTTTCCTAGAAATTAGTAACTCACAATTTTATCTGGAAATTTTGGAATGTTGTATTTAAAGCTCTTCCTTGTGTAAAAGTCACGCAAATAAATGCATGATCATTGTAAATGTATTTTAAAACCTGTGTTCCATTTTGGGAGCGAAGAGAATAACATCTCCAACATCTTTCTTGCAGTTTAATTGTAGCCAGTCGTTTCCATCCCACTCCACTGCTGCTGTCTTTGCTGGATTTCGTGGCCCCTTCAAGGCCGTTTGTGGTCTACTGTCAGTATAAAGAGGTAATGCTTAAATGGAGTGGAGGGGAACTCTTGTATTCAAGCATTGATTCTCAAATTGTATCCCAAGCACTAGTTCTTAATAGAACTTTCTTTATGCCTTCAGCCTCTGCTGGAATGCTACACAAAACTGCGGGAAAGAGGAGGGGTCATCAACCTCCGGCTGTCTGAGACCTGGCTCAGGAATTACCAGGTACGCGTTCTTACAGCCAGGCCTAGGAGCTGCTCGCCTGAGTCTCTGGCTCCTCGCAGTACTGCTGGAAGTTGTTAAATACAGATATCCCTATTTCTCTTTACAGAGATGAAACAATCTCATGCCCTATAACTCAGAAAGCGCCCTGATCTGGCCTGGCCCTTTTTTTCTCATTTTATGTCAAGATCTATTACTCTGTAACTCCCATCCAGAGACATTTACAGTGCAAACTGTTGAGGTTGTGTTTGCCCAAGGCCTCCAGATCACTGTGGAGGGAATGTCTAATAATTGCAAAATCCCCAGACCAAGAAAGTGACCCTCTCCTGTCTGCTGAGGTGTCTTTGCAGCAAGTTCTCACTATTCACCGGTGGGCTCTGTGTCAGTCAGGTCAGTTCAGGAGGGCATTTGTCAAGTGGAATTAGAAGTGTGATAGA
This sequence comes from Tonatia bakeri, assembly GCA_004024845.1. Taxonomy (NCBI): domain Eukaryota; kingdom Metazoa; phylum Chordata; class Mammalia; order Chiroptera; family Phyllostomidae; genus Tonatia; species Tonatia bakeri. The sequence continues at coordinate 10,181 of PVIA01003863.1, read as the reverse complement.
CTTATCGGGGGAAGTGCCTTTGAAAGATAAGTGGGGAGGGAGCAGGACTAGGCAGGCAGGGGGAGCCTTCAGACCATGGTGCGGGTCTGGTGGCTGTGAAAGGGGGGGCAAAGCAGGTACAGGAGGGAGAAAGTCTCAGCCAGGATCATGCAAAGCCCCAGAGCAAAGACTTCCCAGTAAAGGAGGCCTGTATTGGCCAGAAATGGTGCAGTCCTGGTGGCCGTACGCCATTATCAACTTGGAGCAGCCTGCAGCCTCCCTGGGAGTGAATGCTGGGGAAGCTGCTAAAGGCCTTCTGCTTGCAGTCCTCTCAGCCAGTCCCCTCTCGAAGAGATCCGAGGGAGCACCCCCGAGCTGCCACGGGCCCTGCCCTGAAGCTTGGACTCCTTGTATAACACAGGACACTCCAGCCCTGAGCCATGCTGCCCTTCATGGCAGCTGTCTTGTTTAGCTAGGGAGCGGGAGGGAAGCCTTGTCAGAGTCAGCAGGGCATTGGGAAAGGGGGGCTGTGAGTGCATGTCCAGTGGCTACGTCTCCATGGACCCGAGCTCTGCCGTTGGCCATGAAGCATCCTGGAGCCGAGGGCAAGAAAGCCACTCACAGGCCCAGAGCACTACTCGAATCGTTTGCTCGTTTGCCACCAGAAAGTTGCATCAGGTTTGAGAGAAACAGCTTCTGTTTTATTTTTCAAAAGAAAATCACTTAAACCAATTTATCTACTTTTATCAGCATTATCATTTGAAGGAAGGAGCTCCTTAAAAACTGGTCTGTTTAAATCTTCAAGAGAATCTGTGTCATGTAAATCCTGATTTCTGGCGTGTGCGTTGTTAGCATGTTCTTTGCCTGCTTGGGAAAACGTGAGCATCTGTCTTTCTGTCTTACTCAGGTTTTGCCAGATCGAAGCCATCCCAAGCTACTGATGAGTGGAGGTGGGGGGTACCTTCTCTCCGGCTTCACTGTTGTCATGGAAAACCTTAAAGCAGACCCCAGTCTCAAGTCCAACTCGAGCACTTTAGAATTACACGGGACTGAAGAGCCAGCAGCTAAAAAGTGGAAATCCCTGGAGTCTGACTCCTAACCTGTCAAGGGTTGCTTTGATTCTTGTTCTCAGGCACTGTACAGTTAGTAATTAAATTTTAGATGTCATCCTAGTCGGTTTTTCATGTTCTAACCTAAGATCGTGTTTGTACACCTGTTCCTGGGGAAAATAGGTAAGTCTTTTGTTCACTTCTGACACAGATGGGTTTGTCTGTCAAAACCTTGAGCCAAAATACCCAAACCTGGGGTGTGCGGTGGACTGAGCTATGGCCAATTCTGTTTATTTCACAACATTGCTGCAAGTACTTTTAGTACTCTGTACAGATATGGAGAATTTAGACATCCTAAAAATATATTTATACAAGACTGTGTGTTAAGCTATGTGGAATAACACAACATAGCTAAAACTTGGTGGGTACTTAAAGGAAGGAATTTGTGGAAGAAATTTCCTTGTTCATTCCACTCTCTGAAACCTAAGCAATACAGATGTGTGAGTGTTAGATTTACAGTACCAAAAAATGTCCTGTTTTGGTACATGTTTGGTACAATGGCCTGTTCCCTACAGTGGAATAAACTTTTTTAAAATGCCAGATTTTCTTATTTTAATAGTTGATGATCTAGGGAAGTAAAGTATTTATTTTATTCCTTTTTTTGTTATTGATAGAAAGATGTAGTACAGTACTTTTTTGCATTAACTTAGCAATCTCTTCATTCTTTGTTCCAAATAAAGTGACTAGAATTTTGGTGTACTATTCAATGAAAGGAAACATGGTTTTAACTCCCCGGACATTTACAGAGATAGATGTATACACATATATACGTACGGTGAGTCCTCATTCCACGTTGTCTATAGACTCTGACTCTAAGCAAAATGATACATACTGGAACCAGTTTTACCGTGGGCCAGTTCATACAAACAAGAGTCAAGTCCTTATGAAGTGATAGTGAAGGAACTGATGTTATTTGAGGATTTGCTGTATGTGGATGTCAGTGTATACACATACATATATATTTATATATACACATATGTGGAGCCAGGATGCACTCTCTCTAGGAACTCGGACAGAGTTTAGTGCAGGGCTTAAACCCGTTAGTGCATTAGTGTCACTCCTTGTCAGATGTATTTTAAAGTGCCTTTTTTGGTGATTATTAATGCTGGTTTGTTGAACTCTGGCATGATTAGGTGGTTAGTCTTTCTAAGCTCCGAAAAAATATAATCAAATTATTTGGTTATCTGCTGCAGCCAAGAAAAGTGTTTAAAGTAAGCCAAGGCTCTTGTCCATGAGTCTTGCTCACTGAACACTCATCATGTGTATTGTTCACACTGTTATAGTATAGATGCAGATCTTCCAGCGAGGAGCATCTCAGAAAAAAAGGGAACTGCTTTTTCCTAATAGCATGTACTATTCTGATAATGGCCAGTGTGATTACCAAGTACAGTTTTGATTCTTTTTTCTTAAAACAACTGCTTTTAAAGAATAAAAGTGTTTCCTACCATGATCCTTTGGGCTGACGTTAATGATGCTGGCTGTGACACTGCGTTCACTGGCTTCCAGCTGATTGTGACACGTGGTCGGTGTAAGAAAACATGCCCTGGTTGGCACCTCACTGAGCTTGTCTTTGCAGACAGCCCTTGCAGTTGTCACCCACATACAGCCAGTCAAGTCTGATCAAAAGGACACAACATGTGCACAGACTGGATTCAGTAGCGACTGGTCTCCACTTGTCACTGTCATCAGAACCGTTTCCACCTTGGTGCTCAGCCAGTCTCCTTGTCCCTTCCCATCCCGCTCAGTCTGGGGGTCCACACCCGAGGCCCTGCACACCCGCACAGCTGCCTGTGCGGTCACCCTGTGGGCTGGTCAGTCCACCTGCCAGCACTGAGTTAACGCTGACCCAGATAGTTACTTTTCTCTCACTGTGGTTTACTTCATCACTGAGTACTGATGATTTAAGTCAGTGGTTTGAAAACTTAGTGTGCGCCAGGATCCCCTGGAGGGCTTATTAGACCCAGATTGTTGGGCCCCACCCCCAGGTTTTTGGTTCAATAGGTCTGGGGTGGGCAAAAGCTACATTTCTAAGTTCCGAGGGGATGCTGGTGCCGCTGGTCCAAAAACGACTCACTGAGACACCGGTTTGTGCGCCCACGTCATGAGTGCAGCTAAGTGTGCGATGTTTATGTCTTGTGGGTCAAGTGGACATCCACCTTTGGAGCAGATACGTGGGTAACTCTGACTTCTGGACATCCAGCCACCAGCGGAGTTCTGTGAAATACAATGAGGGACAGTCAGAAAGTAAAGATAACCATTATGTAATGTCCATCTTTTTCGTTGCATCAGGGACTTGGGGATATACAGTGGTGCCAATTGGATTTTTTTTTTAGCTTAGAGGTACACTAAAATTGTTTGAAATCTTTTTTTCCAGCTGTATTGTAACTGACACATAGCATTGTGTAAGTTTAAGGTGAGCATGTATTGATTTGATACACATGTTACAAATTTATTACCATCATAACATTAGCTAAAACGTCCACCCCATGACATAATTACCATTTCTTTTTTGTGGTGAAAACAGTTAAGTGTAGCAGCTTTGGGGGATGTAATACAGTATCATTAACTCTACTTACCATAATGTACATTAGGTCCCCTGAACGTACTAGTTTTATGATGAAGTTTATACCCTCTGGCCAGTATCTCCCCATTTCTCCCCCCACCACCCCCAGACCCTGGCAACCACTATTCTAATCTTTGTTTCTACGAGTTAGCTTTTTGCATTACATATACAAATGACATACAGCATTTGTCTTTCACTCATTTCACCTAGCGTAATGGCTACCATAAGGTCTATCCGCATTGCCAATGGCAGGATTTCTTGTTTTTCTCATTGCTGAATAGTAAGTCCAGTGTGTGTGTGTGTGTGTGTGTGTGTGTGTGTGTGTGTGTGTGTGTGTGTGAGAGAGAGAGATCTCACATCTTTATCCATCTGTACTGTGACACACTTGTTTCCGTGTTCTGCCTTTGTGAAGGATGCTGCAGTGCACATAGGGGTGCAGGCATCTTTTCCAGACAGTGATTTCATTCCCTTCAGATAGACCCACAAACAAAAGCCCTACAGTTTTGCACCCCACACTGCATTTTATGATGTCACAATTTACATCGCTCTTAATTGGGTATCCATTAAATTTGTTTAGTTATAGTTATTTTAATTTTTTTGCCTTAGAATTATGAGTATAAGTGAGACTATTGTGAACTTAACTGTTTATCAATGAGTTTGATATTGTCGCATGTTTTCATGTTACTAAATAGTTGGTCAGCAACTTTTCGTTTGAGCTTGAAGACTCCCTTTAATATTTGTGAGGCTGGGCTAGTGGATGAATTCCTTCAGCTGTGATTCTGCTTGGCCCTTATTCATGTATCTTATATGTCTGTTAAACGCCTCACTCTGCTCGTGCGTTGCTCTCCTGACCTTGGTGAGCACAGTAATGACCATTATTTTGAACTCTATCATGTAAACCAGCTATCTTTGTTTCATTAACATACATTTCTGGAGATTTATCTTGTTCTTTTGTTTGGAACATATTCCTCCATTTCTTCATTTTCCTTCCCTCTGTGTTGGTGCCTGCGCTTTAGATACCGCAGCCACCTCCCCAGCCTGGACAGACGAGTATTGTGTAGGAAATGAACTTCATCGATCAGCCCAGTCTGAGCTCCTGGTTTGTCTCTCAAACTTTTGTGATTGCCCAGGCTGCCATCTTTGTTTTTAGAGGCTCCCAGGTATTGAGGGTGTGCCAGCACCAAGCCCTCTGTGTCCCAAAGGGGAGAACTGCTGTCAGCGCCCAAATGCAGGCTGATAATGCAGCTGGATCCTCGGGCAGTAGCTGGGAAAATAATGATCAAGCCTCTTCCAGGGAGAAAGTAGAAGACGGTGGTTTTGCTGCTCCCTCGGCACTGAGCTGTGGAGATGGTGGTGGTGAGTGCTCACCCGCAGCGGAGAACTGCTGCTTTGTTTGCTCTGCTCCTGTGGGTCTCATGGGCACAAGCCCCACTGACTTTCTGAACGAGGTGTTCTGGGAGGCCATCCCTCAGTGGGAGTCTTAAAAGCTGGGGTGCAAGAATAAGCTGAGAGTTGAGGGTTCCTCCTCAATTGTTTGGCACTGGGCCAGGGGTAGACTTTATGCCAGGAGTGTGTCTCGGCCTTTTCTTCCCACTTCAGTACGGACATAGTCATCTGATGTGTGGAAGTCATGTGGCTAGCTTCTAGATTTCTCTCAGAATGAATCGCCCCATGGATAGCTGTATACTCAGTGGGAAGGGGGACGTTTAGGACACCCCCCCAAATGTACAAAATTCTGAAAAAGGCGAGGGTGTTTGCATTTTGTCTTCAAGCATTGGTTGTAAATACTGCATGAGCAACACTGAATACTAAAGCATTTCCTAAAATTCTGATCATTAAGATTTATGTTCTAAATCAGCAATTTTCAACTGATGTGCTGCAAGAATTTTCAAAACATGCAGTACCTGACTGTTTAGTCAGGGGCACTGACCTCTTCCCTTAAATTGTCAAATAAAAAAAAATGACAACAGCCAAAACAATAGCTGTCCTGTGTGAATGAATCAAAATAATACCTATTTTTGTCAGATCAGCAAAAATATATTTTGGGTGTGCCACAGAATTTTAGTAATTTATGTGTGCCATGAGATGAAAAACATTGAAAATTGCTGTTCTAAATGTTGCTGATTTTGGAATGTTTTTAAGTGCAGTTCTAGAAAGGTCCCCTGTCTTTAAATATAATGTTGCCTCTATTTTTGTAAAACAGATTACAGATTTTTTTTGTTGGATTTAACTTTGTAGCACAGGTCAGATGGCAAGAAATGTTAAGTGTCTGAACAGCCAGCTATTTGAAAAGCAACTGATAATCCCCATTAACATTTATTAGGTACTCACTGCTTTTTAACCCTTTATGATAATGGGCAAAATCTCTGAAGCATAGGAAATAATCTCATATACACCACCCCTTCTTTGCCTCTTTCACAGTTCCATTAAAATACAGGCTTTTGGCATTTAGCTGAGATAGTAAAACAAGACCAGAAAGATTCCTGACATTTCAATTCACACTGACATGTGACAGTGTGTTAAAGAATTTTGTTTCATAATGTGAGTGGGCTCAATCTGTTTCAGTGTTGTCATTCTAAACCAATAAATTTAAAAAGTGGAGAAATTAATCCAGAGGGTGGAGGAAAGGAGAGCAGAAGTTTCTTAGCGTTTTGGGAGTGCTTTCCACAAGTGGGTAAAGTGGTCTCTCCCAGTTCTTTTCCATCACCCGTGAGTGACACAAGGGGTGACAGACACAAGGAAGAGAGGAGGCAAAAATAAGAAATACGATTGTTGTAAATCCGGTCAGCAGCCCGGGCCGCAGTGGCTTGGTTGGAGCCTGGTCCCATAGACCGAAAAGTTGTGGATTTGATTCCCAGTCAGGACACACCCAGGGTGCAGGGTTCGGTCCCTAGTTGCATATACACGGAAGCAACCAATCAATGTTTCTCTTTCACATTGATGTCTCTCTCTCTCTCCCTTTCTCTTGCTCTAAAAGCAATGAAAAAAATGTCCTTGAGTAAGGATAAAAAAAAAAAACCTAAAAGCAAACTACAGCCCACAGGCCTAGTATGGCTCATTGCCAGGTCTTTGTGTGGCCTGCAAGCTAAAAAATGATTTTTCCATTTTTTAAATGGTTGGTAGGGGAGCAAAAGAAGAGTCATTTTTTGACGTGGAAATTACGTGACATTCAGATTGCAGTGCCTGTAAATGAGGTTTTATTGGAACACAGCCACGCTAATTTGTTTACGTATTGTCCCTGGCTGCTTTCGTTCTGTGGCACAAATGGTTGTGACAGAGACCATATGGTCTCAGCCTAAAATATGTGCTATCTGACTTTTTAAGAAAACGTGATGACCATGGATTTTAGGTCATCTTAGGTCTTCTGGGTGCTCCAGACCTTCTGGCAGTGTCCAGCAGGTCGAACCCTCTCCTTGCTGTGGTTTACCACTTGGCTTTTAGGACATCACTCTGCTGGTTTCCCTCCTGCCTTTCTGGCCTTTCTACCTCCATCTACCTCCATCTCTGTTACTAGTTCCTCATCACCTCTGGGATGAATGTTCAGAGAAACATTGGTGTACCCTTGGCGTCGCGGCGTCGCCAGTTGCACCTCTTCATTTTTTTGTGTCTACTTTTGTCCATACTTGCTCTGTCAGTGAAGGGGTTTGGGAAGCGATCAAAGACAGAGATGTGACCATAAGGTGGCAGTAGCACACACATGGTTTTTCATCTAGAGGGTGACACCTAACAGGTTTTGAATGTAGGGGGAGGAGATGTCCCTCACAGCAGGAATCTGTCCAGAAGCCACACCTTGGGTTTGCTACTGAGAAGGTGAGGGGGACAAGGGAACTCCCTGGGAGAGGGGAATCGGAGAGGTGCCTTTTGTGTCTGGCAGTGTTGCTCAGCAGTGTGGCAGGGAGTTGCTGGGCCTGAGAGCTATGAGGAGCAACTGTATATAACTTACAAGGCTTAGGGTTTTATAACCACAAGACTATTCTATCAATGGCCAGCAGATGTTGGGTGTTGTTCAGCAAAGGTATGCAAAGCATGTAGGTCCTAAGTGTCTACACGTTTGCTCATGTGGACAATGTTTAAAATAAATGATGTGTAAAATTTGTGTGTGGCACTGGCAGGCTTTTGAGCTAACAGTTCTCAGCCTACAGTGAAAATAACCCACCCGGGGGCCAGTGCACAGAGGCTGTCCTGGGCTCGTGCGTGTAACACAAAGTGATCTCCCCAGCTTGAAGGCTTTCGATGCCATCTCTATGACGGTGACTCCCACACTGTCTTAGGTACAGACCCTTCCTGGAGCTCCAGGCCCACATGCCCAGCTCAGCACTTCCACCTGGTGTCAAGTCACATGTTAAACTTAACACACCCAAGCTGCCCACACCTCCCTTCTTAAGGCAGTCCCTCCTGCAGTCTTCCCACCTCTCTTCTCCGGGCCTGAAGCCTTGGCATCATCCGTGACTCCTCTGTCACTCATGCCACACCAAACCCAACAACTCTGTCTGCCATGGCCCTCTAAAACAGACCCAGAGTGTGACTGTTCCTCCCCACCATCACACTGGCGTCTGCATTTCTGCCCTCATGTTCCCTACAGCCAGAGTGTTTTCATCATTAACTTGATATTTTAACCATTAATATAGAGCACTTTATTTATCGACAGGGGAAGGGAGGGAGGAAGATGCATCAATGTGTGGTTACCTCTCTCGTGCCCCCACCGGTGGACCTGGCCCACAACCCAGGCATATGCCGTAGACTAGGAATCAAATCAGTGACCCTTTGGTTCTCAGGCTGGCACTCAATCCACTGAGCCACACCAGCCAGGGCTATTTATCATTTTAATTAAAAGAAGAAATCAGTGGTTCTGGGTAGTCCCTGTGGCATCCCCAGAGACCCAAATGGCTTTCTGCTGGGCACACAAACCAGGCGGGATTCTCTTGGTGCTGCCTGCCTCCCCAATAGATCATCTGTGCCTGCACACTCCTCTGCCCCGAAGTGTTTGCAAACTAAAATGAAAGCATATGCTAATGTACAGGGCATTGGCAGGGTGGAGTGGGCCAGGAGGAAGCTGCGTGAACCATCGCCAAGCTTGGGTGCCATGCAGTGCTTTGCTCTATCTGCCAGCAGCTTCTCCCTGTGAGCAGTGTCCACTGTGTGTGTGCTCGTGTGTGTGAGATGGGAGAAAGAGAGACAGACTTGCAGGCTGAAACCCTCTTGCAATAGTATGAGACTGAATGTTAATCTAAAAAAATCTGGCTAAATCAACACAGACAAATTCTTGACTTTATCAGGAGGATCAGGCTTTCCTGGATGAATATAAGCCATATGCGATCCCCAGACTGACTTTTGCTACCTCCTGAAAACAGCGCTCCACCAGAACTGTCAAAACACTAGAAATCAACCAAGCAGAAGCCCTCATTGGTGAGGAATGAAAAGACAGGTAAAAGGAAGAATTGTCCAACTGTCTTTACTGTGAGAAGCTGTGGGCGTAACAATGACGGCAGCCACATTTCCTGCACCATTATTATATGCCAGGCACTGCTCTGAGTCTTGTGCAAAAATTCTAACATTCTCATAACAACCCAATGAGACAGGTGGCCTTATTTTACTGATGAACCTGAGATCCAGAGAGGGAAAATAACTCATCCAGAGCTACTTGGTACCAGAGTCCAAGTCCTGCCTCCTTACAATAGAAATCAGGCCCTGAGGGTCCGGGCATCTTTCTGGGCCAGCCCACATGTTGTGATTTCCAATCCAGAGTTCTTCCCAATTACCCAGGCTTTCTCCTCGGCCGTGAAAACTGACCATTGGCCAGATACTCCCAGATCCCTCCAGGTAACAGAATTTTTTAAAGTAGTGTCTTATGCTTGGGCTTTTTTTTTTCTTTTCCAAACAGGTTCTTCAAACCTATTTAATCTTCCTCCAGCCTAGGGGAACAGATATGTTTTCCTGATCTCTTTCTCTTTACATTCTTGAAAGTTTCGCTTTTTTTTTTTAATTCTGTATCCAAAGACCTCTACATCCTAGTAGTGTAGTCTTTTACAATTCGCTTTAAAGAATGGATTTGAAAATCACATTCCTCTCTGTCAGCCCAAAGGAATCCAAGAACATGAAGGTTTTTGGCTTCAGGTGAATCTTTTATTATTTTAAACAGATGCAAACATTTTTTTTTCAAGGATGGTAGCACAGTCATTGTCACGAGCATGTTAATAGGTCGATTTTGCAGAGAAAGAATATGCTACAAGTCATGCTATTCTTATTTTCAATAGCATTCTGGCAAAAATTAAAGACATTTCTAATTGCCTCAAGCACTTAATAAATAGTAAATTCTACTTTCTGCCTCTGGGTAAATAAATGGTGTCTCTCAGTTACGTGGTGGGAACAGGTGATGTGAAGCCTACTTCTTAAACCGGCCCGTGGCTCCAACAACCATCAGCCCCTTCGATTACCCCTGAACTTCTCGGCTATTTTCTGTAGCTCCAAATCCATTGCAGCCAAGTTTTCAAGTTCTTTTTCCTGGAAAACACATGCAAAAAAAAAAAAAA